>CM074739.1:92514017-92616642 GCA_037367245.1 Phrynocephalus guinanensis
CTTGAGTTTAAACTCCAGAAAAGCACATAAAGGGAGTCACATAAAGTCATTTAGGGTCTTATAGGTAAAAAACAGCACTTTGAATTCTGCCTGGAAATGGATCAGCAGTAGAGATGGGCACGAAACGAGCAATTTTTTGTTTTTGTTTTTGTTTTTTTGTTTTGTTACATAACAAAACGAAAAATGAATTTTGTCTCCAAAATGAAATGAAATGAACCGAAACAACAGAAATTTTGTCATGCGTTTCTTTTTTGTTGCGGCAAATACATTGAACTGTAATGAATGCTAACGAAACAGCAATTTTTCATTTTCGTTTTCATTTTTTTGTTTCATTACATAATGAAATGAAAAAGAACTTTTTGGCTCAAAATTCACGAAAAACGAAAACGAACTGAAACAGACCCCCTAAACGACAAACGACAAACGAAACACCATTTTTTGAGTCGTGCCCATCTCTAATCAGCAGCTATACGAGATGACAGTTTTGTCCATTTCAAGGTTGGCCAATGATGCTGGTGAAATTAAAAAAAAACATGTGATGCTTTCCCAATACAATGGTGCAGAGCAGGCAAAAAAGAAGAAGCACAAATTGGTTAGCGAATCTGCTGTTTTTAGGTAAACAGTACGAAGCTTGTCTACTCATTCTTGCCTTAAGAAGGAAGCTCATGCTGTTAGCTTGAGTTACAATGGCAGAAAAGTTATAAGTTTCTTATAGCCAAATCCCATCTGCAGGCAACAACACAACCTTCTTCTGTTACTGATTTCTGCAAAGTTTTGCAATAGACATCAACTACCATGTAACATATATTTTTTGTAATGCAGAGGACGAGTGTGAAGGAATCAGGGAACCTTGTGAGGACCTCTCACAGTTCGCCCATGAAGACCCCATTCTGAAATCAGTCAGCCACACACTTCCAATTTCAGTTCCCATCATGCCTTTCAGCCCATAAGACTACATGCTCCAGGGTGTTTAATGCGCAAGACTGCCACCACTGCAATATATATTAAAATTAGACATGGGCACGACTTGGCGAAATTGTCATTTCGGTTATCGTTTCCATTACGTAACGGAAACGGTAACGATAATTAAGCCATCAGAACTCGAGCTCGAACCGAAAAAAGAAAAATTGGGTCGGGTTTTTCGTTTCCATTTGTGGCATCGCAGCGATCGCGCAATGCGAAGCACAGAAAAAGTTTTTAAAAGTTTTTTAACCCCCCCCCGACTCCCGGCCAAAAAAGCAGGTGAAAATATGCCTGCCTGAGGCTTTGCCACCTACCAGAGGGGTGGTTTCTGGGGGTCCCCGGCCTTTCCCCCCCTCTTCTCCTGTCCTGGGCTGCTTGCACCAGGCTGGGGGAGGGTCATCCTCATCGTCTGTCTCTCGCTGCATGCCATGCGGTAGGGGGGGGGATCCAAAATGGCGACTACAATTTTTCTTTTGAAATCGTGGTCAAAAAACACACCAAATCACCACAGAAACATGTGAAATTTATTTATTTTAAATGCCTGAATTTTTATAGTAGCAGCAGTGGGTTTTTTATAGCAATAAAACGTCGTATTGATTTTATTTTTTTATTTTTTTATTTTTTATTTTTTTAGACCTGCCCATTTGGGCTGGGCATGGGATGGGACCATGCAAATTGTTTGAACCATTCCACCAATGGCATTGCCTGGTTTTTGACTGACACTTCTGGTTGTCTCAGAGGGCATAAAAAGCCGAGGCACCTTCCAGATATTGCAGTCGGGTCGGTGTATGGATGTGGTTGAGGGAGGAGGGCTGGCTGCTGGTGCTGGTGTGATCCGATCGAGATTGAGGAGGGAGGCTGGAGGCTTTAGGATTTAAGTTAGGCAGGCAGGGAGGGAATTGAATTTAGAAAATAATTTCTTTGATTCCCTGCAGCTTTGTCTGCTGAAGGGAATAGCAGTTTATTCTTTATTTCTTCTCTGGCAGTTTGAGGATTTTTTTCTGATATTGGATAAAGGGGAGGTTCGACTGGGAGTTGGAGGTGTGGATTTATTTTAAAAAGATATTATATACTACCATTTATTTTCTATTTTCCCAACTTCAATTTGCTTGCACACACACACATTTGGGATGCAAGCCAAGAACAGAACCTCTATCCTAAGTGATATCCTAACTGCCCACTCGCCCGTCCGCCCGTGCCGCCACCCGCCTGCGGCCCGCACCGCTGCCCGCCCACTCGCCCGCCCGTGGCCGCCGCCTGCCCATGGTCCCCCCCGCCCCCGCCGCCCGCCCGCACCTCCCCCCACCGCCCACACCTCCCCCCGCCCCGCCCGCCGCCTAGGGCACAAAAACACCTAGCGCTGGCACTGATTGCGGGACGCCCCTATGCTCTGGGAAGTCAAATCACGCTAAATCATGGTGGAAACGACAAACGACAAACGACAAATGGAAATGACAAATTTTTGAAAAAATTCACGACAAACGGAAACGACCCGAAACGGACCCGTTCCGACAAATGAAAACTTGAAACGTCATTTTTTTCTGGTTGTGCCCATGTCTAATTAAAATACTAAAAATGCAGTAGCTTGGATAAAGCTAGGTCTGGATTTTAGTGCCACCCGCCCCTCTCATTCGCCATCCAGAGAACTGAAATGATGTTTACATTTTATTAAAAGGAAGAAGAAGTGTGTGGGTGGTGGTGGTGGTGGTGGTGGTGGTGTGGTGAAAGGACAATTTAAAAGAATAAAAGTTTCACAAGGTTACAAGACCAGATTATGCCCCCACCCTAAAAATGAGCAAAGCTATTTACTTGATTATAGCACTCTAGCAGAAACACCTGAAAATAGTAAATTCTAATTTACTGTGCCTGACTCATACCCAAGCAGAGAGGTGGAATAGTTCTGGGGCATACTCCGAGCATTCCCAGCAATGCTTCATGAAATAGCATGCAGACGTTTCCTTGTGAGTTTTTTGTTGCTACTGGGAAGCAAATTATGGTTTTTGCAGAGCTCCACTAGACTCTAAACACAGTTTATCCCTTCTCATTTGTATACAAATGAATTGGCCTTTTTAATACCTGCACTGCCATTACCCAATTGCTCCTAATACTCTTTAATTCTTCTACAAGAGGGAGAAAAAACAGCTTCCCTGACACCCCCCCATCTGCATATATACCTTTGGGAAAGGAAACTATCTGATTACCCTAGGGTTTACAGCCAAGGTGTTGGGGTGTTCTTAATACAAAATAAGCACAGATGTGTCTCCTAAGTCTTTCTTTGAAGTTACAGGACGGAAGTAGAAGAGATGAACTGACTTATCATTTGATCTCTGGTTACACAGAAGAGTCCAGGAACTGATTTCTATTTTTTCATCCCCTCGCGCCAAGTGCTTGCTTTGCCCACATTGAGCCATCTCTATGGCCTTTCAGATGCAATTGGACTGAGGCTCTCTTCAGCTGAAGCCAATATAGCCAATGGCTTGGGAATGAATAGAGGTACAGAATCAGGATGTCCCCTCTCAACATCCCTTCTGGAGTACCTACTGGTCCAACCAACTCCACTGTTGTGCTTAGATAAAATCCAAACCTCAGTGTGGAGGGAAAGTACAGTGCTCCAGACACAACACACAATTTTGTCTGGACACAAATGCTGCATAGTTTGAGGATATTAGAAGGGCTACCTTGGACACTTCATTAGGTCCAAAAATATTTCCGCCAGATTGCTGACTAGGGTTGGTTACAGGGATTACATGACACACTTGTTACGATTTTTAGTTTGCTATTTGTTTGATTCTTTTAAGTGTTTGTCTACTTACACTTTTTTGCTTTTAAATATTGTCTTTTAACAATGTAAGCTACTTTGGGTCCTTTCTAAATAAACAAACCACAGATTCAGTATTTTGTCCCTTGCAATTTCTTTTTGTCTTTTCTTTTTTCCTCAGCCCCATTGTTTGCACCACCCTGCTCCCATTGTTCTGTCTGAACAATATTGCAGTTTTTTTCTACTATAGTTTTTTTCTACGATAATTTGAATGATATTTCTACTGTATGCTGTCACTTTTTCTCTATATAAGGGGTGGGAGGATTCCTTTTAAAATATTATCTATATCATACTCATTAACTTTTGGATTATCATTTACAATCAAATACAGTGGTACCTTATATAAAGGAATTAATTCATTCCAAATGAAATTATGTTAAGCAAATTTTCCTTTATACAATTTTCCCACAGGAATGCATTGAAAACAGAGTAATCTCTAATTGTGACCATTTTTATGTTATATGGATTTGCCCCTTAGGCGATTATGTTAAGCAAATTTCCCCTATCTCCAGAATTTTTTATGTTGTACAGATTTTATGTTATACAAACTGCTTGTTATATGAGGGTCCACTGTATAAAAATGAGATTATTGTTGGTAAAGCAGAATCACACTCTTTCTCCCTTATACCCCTGCGAGTGGACTGGTGCTAACAGCTTAGGTAACAATGACAGCAACATTGCAATTAATAAAGTATATGTAATTGAATGCTTGCATTGCTGTTTTGAATGGGATTTGGGAGAAAATGAACCACAATCGGTTAGCTGTGGGTGGCAGGGGAGTTGAGTGCTGAGAATCAGTGATCAGAGTTACCTTCTGTTTCCCCCCCATTTATTTGTACAAATAAAGAATAACTCCAGATGCAGTCAAATACAGTAACCATTCCTTAAAAGTGTAATTCATAATTTCCACATGATAGGTTCTGATAATTTATAAAGTACTTCCCATAAATTATAAATTACGGTTTGGAGTACAGTAATTGAAATAGTTTCTTTTCTGCCCCATTTCCCACAACACAGTTGTGTTTTCCGTTGCAAGGACACACTGGTATAATGAGGCATTGAAACGATAAGGGAACCAGAGCCACAATTTTACTGAAAACTAAGAAAGCAGAATAGAAAAGCTTTAGAGAAGTGTGGGATTTAACTTGAGCTAATATGGGGGCTATTGTTTGATTAACCTTGCAAAAGCAACTGATCTCGTTTGCATCTCCAGCTAGAAAGTAGGAAGCTGACTGGATAGCCCGCTGGTTTCAGTATGTGGCTAGGGATCCAGAGGTTGGAAGTTCTATTCCCCGCTGTGCCTCTTAGAGGGAAAGGCTTGGGCAAATTGCACAGTCTCAGATGCAGGGAATGGTAAACTACTTCTGGATACTCTCTACCTGGAAAACTCTGAAAAGGGGCTACCTTAAATCAGAATTGACACGACAGCACATGATTGTTATTATCATTTTAGCTAAAACAAACTGGAATTATTCTTCCCTTTTTTACTTCTGTGACTTGTTCAATTGAGTTCTCCAAGGGAATAATGTATATAACGACATCTGCATTGGCATACAAGAATGTACAAAATGAAAATAATGTACAGAAAAGGGCACATGTTAAAGGGGAGTGGAAGCATGCATACTTTCAGGAAAATTGCTTCTGAAAATAGGTACCTATTTTTGGGCTCATGGAGAACACACATTTTGAAAAATATGAGGTGGTGATGTGAAAACGGAATGGAAAGAAGTCATGCTTAGGGGGAAATGCATCTTATAGAATGTGAGACTACTCGCCTATTTCTGCCTTGCAGGGCTAATTTTGTATACACCCTCCCCTCAGCAGATACACTATGGCAGGTTTTGTGGGAAACCATTTTGATTTTAGATGTTCTCAAATGCCAGAGCTCCAGAAAGGCGAGGAGTCTGGCCTCTATGATACCTGAGTATATTGTGGCTCTGAGCTTCTCTGAGTAAAAGGTCTTGAGTTGGGGACGTAACCAAAGATATATCTACCATGTTTTGTTCTAATACTCTGCAGTCCATCCTGCACAGGGGGACCTACACAAATTAACCAAACATCTCTCCACATTATTTAGGGCAGAGAGGGTGGTGAGGAGTCCCACAAGGCTAGTGGGACTCCTCACCAACTGAGAGGGTGGTGAGGAGTCCCACTCAGCCCTTATGTGACCAGCTAATGTAGTGGATAGAGTGGTGAACTCAGGAGACCAAATCCCCACCTGGCCATGGAAACTCACTGGTATGTGTTTAGAACTGATAAAAACATTTCTTTAAATATCTCACTTACCTTGAAAGCCCTGTTGGGGTTGCTATCTAAGTTAGATAATTAACTTATCTAGCAACCCACACAGAAAGAGAGACCTAAATAGAAATGACGCAGGATCATGTAGCTCATCAAGTTGAGTCACTACACACCACTGTCAATGCATCATGCATGCATGAAATGTTTGCCACATGCCGTATAAGGGACCTACCTCCTTTGTAAGGGCATATGAGTCTCTCATGTCCTAACACCTGTTGTCCTAACACCTTTGTTGCCTCCAAGCCCATTAAAATATTCCGGTGAGAATTATGAGAGGCAAATTTCCATAGTAAAATGGATCTTGAGTAATGAAGACAGTGAGGATGCCATCTGATGTTTTGCTGTGTAACTCAGCAACAAATTGGAAAGACCAACTATTCCCCATTTGGCCTCATTTGTTACCTTTCCTTTCATGGGATGCCAACTGGGCCAAGTGAACTGTGTGGATCTTCTATCCTTCCAGGTATGGTGAAGGTTGTTCATTCTTGAGGAAGACTCATGGAAATTGTATTGTTCTCATGTCCTGCTTGTGGGTGTCTCAAAAGCAACCCTGTGGACACCAGAGAGGTAAATATGATACTGAACTCTGCTTTTGCTCTGGTTAGCCAAGAAATGTTGTAATTTCTTAATATGCTTCTAAAAGATAGATCAAAATACTTCCAATCCATGATCCTCAGAGAATAATGACATATTAAGAGTGAAGCAACAAGTCAAGTGTCCCAAAATGCAGGCCTCAAGATATATTTAGTCTTATGAGGCCTGGGCAACAAGTAAGCAACAGATTTTTTGGCTTGTAGCGCCAAACAGTCACAGCCAGCTTAGCCAATGATAAGTAAATAGGGGAGCTATGCCCCATTCAGATTTACAAGGCCAAGTTGTCTACCTCTGGAGTAGACTAATTAAAAACCCATTAACTTCAGCAGTGGAATTAAGTGAATATTTGAATCTCTAGCCGCAGCCATATTTGTAAACCCCAGTCCCAGCCCAAGTCATTTTTATTTCTAAAAAACAAATAAATCACAATTTAAAAAGTCTTCTGTAGTAATAGTGTTACTTAGCTAGCTTTTATTATTTTAATGCATTGCTTTTTCTGAGATATGTTCATTTGCCTTCCTTTTGCCTTATTTTACTGTATTTTGATGTTTGGGACTTTTTATCATTTTTCTACTTTTTAATAAAAATAATATTTTACCAAGGTGTGGTCCTTGAGGAAAAGAGAGTGAGTGTGGTTAATGACAGTGTTTGGTCAGAGAAGTATTTTTGGAACTTCAGGACATTTTTTGTACTTTGTCCTACCTGGCAGGGGTTTGTGTGCAAAAACAAGTACACAATCAAGTTTAAGTTCTGACTTTGGAAATATGACAAGTTGAAGCTAGGGGTATAAGAGTCATCTGGGCACTTGACACACATCCTCCAGCAAAGGGCAAGAAGGATGTTGTAAAATCGTGGTGTTACAGGGATCTTACCTAGACTTCCAGAAACTGGACAAGCTTAAGCACCCAGCTTCCTATGCAGTTCATGGCTAGGGTCTGGTTCACCAGACTGATCCCAGCCAGTTGATGACATTTAAGGAAGGCCAGTCATACTGGGCAATTGCACATCTCTTAGACTCGCTGAGGTTCTCTTGTCTCTGGTGGCTCTGCTGTAGCTCTTACAGTGCCTCTTTGCCCCCCCCCATGCCGGAATAACCACGCGAGACAGGTGTTTGGGGTACCACTCCGGGCCACACTTTTATTAATAACATAACTTTAAACGTAACATCCAAACTGGGGCCTGCTGTAGTGCGGGTTGCGAGTTGTTACTGGGGGTATCCCAGAACCCCCTACCATTGACAGTGTACTGGGCGAGCGAATAGCCCCGGGGTCGCCCCGTCATTAAACGGGACGGCCCCGGCCAGCTGGTCCCCTTTCCCCAGCCGGGCAGAGCAGGCCCGCCAATTGTGCCTGCCTGCCCGGTGGGCCCTCCAGGTCCGTCCAGCCCCCCAGGCGTTGTGACCTCAGGTCCGGAACACCGTGAGGGTGGGCGATCCCACAGGGAAGTTGAGACCCTACTCACCAACTGTCCGTCCATGATCCGCACTCCTGCCCCGTGTGGCCAATTCCACCCTACTATAGGGTCCCACCACGCCGCAGCAGTATGGGATAGGCGAAAAACCCCCGGGGGCTACCGGCCAATCTCGCCCCCGGGTCAAAAATTCCTATCCGGCCCCGAAGCGACCAGAGAAGCTCATACTACTGCCTAAAAGGGCGGGTGGGTGGGGAAGCCGATCCGCCGAGGAAGAGGCCGGGAGGACCCAGGCAAGCCCTTATGAGGGCTCTCCCTCCTCCTCCTCTCGCGAGATGAGATCTCGCGCAGCTTCCGGCTGAGGGGAGGCAAAATGGCTGCCGCCAGGCGCAGCCGCGCCACGGAGCCAGGTATTGGAGCTGGGTTTGGACCATTGATTCATGTTGCAGCAGGGGATCTCTCTCTCTCTCTCTCTCTCTCTCTCTCTCTCTCTCTCTCTCTCTCTCTCTCTCTCTCTCTCTCTCTCTCTCTCTCTCTCTCTCTCTGGGGCAGGTTCTATTGACCCAAAAAACTCAAGCTCACCCCTATGTTCCTTGCCCTTAGGTATATGGAAATAGGCCCATTCAATTGTCCAGCAGTTCTGCATTACCAGCGAGCAGCCCTCTCTGAGGATGTAAAACATGAAGGGTGGGGGTCTGTGTTATCCACCCCTGTCAGAACCTATTCCAAAGACTAAAGAGTTCATGCCTGAAGAAGCCCCAGATGGGGTTTCTGAGCTGTCAGTTCCTCCAGCAGCTGCACAGGAGAGTGACTCAGCTTCTTCAGGGGATTCTCCACCCCCACAGAGGGCTGCTTGTCAAAGGCAGCAAAGACTTACAACCAGGAGAAGCAGATACAAGCTTTATCTGAGCCATCAACATCTACATTTAGGGAGTCCTGAGTTTTGACAGGGTTAGTTTCTGGGGAAGTTATGTTGCTCTCTGGAGACATAAATTAAGCATTCAGGACTGAGGCAAATTGTGGGAGCAACAAGTTGGTATGACAACTTGCTACTGCTTTCCTGCTTGATCCTTGTTCCTGCTTGGCGTGATCATGGATCTCGTCTCTCTTGGCTCTGGACTTTCTCAGTGGACCTGGCGTAAGCTACCCTTGGCATTCTGGCTTTGACCTCTGGACTGTTTATCTTGGACTCTGCTCTCTGAATAAGTGTGGCCTGGCTATAGGTTTCCTAGACTCTGATTTACTTCTGATTTGCTGTATTGGGGTTTGGCTCTGAGTTTCCAGTAAAAGCCTGAACTTACCTGTGTGTGTGAGTCTGTGGGTCATGGCAACCCAATGCAATGAGTCTCCACCTTCTTCTTCCCCCTCCTCCCTTGTCACCTCACATTGAAAGGAGGTGGATCCTACAGATAGCTTTACAAAGACAGACAACCAGACTCCTGGGAATAAGCCTTTATTTGCCTCCATGCATGAAAGGGTGTCCTCCCACCAAAGCAGGAGGGGACAACTTCCTGTATGGAATGTCCAGTCTTAAATACCCTTTAGCTTCATGAAGTCCCTGGGAGTGGAGGGCAATCCAAAGCAAAGCAAAGCAAAGTGTTCCGCTTATATACTGACCCATACCACTACAAGTAGTCTCTGGGCGGTTTACAATTTTTAATTACAGTGTGCAGGCTACCCAGCAAGCTGGGTACTCATTTTACTGACCTCAGAAGGATGGAAGGCTGAGTGAACCTTGAGCCTGCTACCTGGGATTGAACCCAGGTCGTGAACACAGTTTTACCTGCAGTACAGGCATTTAACCACTGCGCCACGAGGCTCGATAGTCTGATGGGAACAGCCAGAGCATTCCTCTCATGCTTCAGAAGATAGTGATCCTTGCTTACCCTAACAAATCCTAAATACTCCAGTTGTCACCCACTGTTCCTCATTTGCTAGAGCAGGGGATGGGGAACCTTCAGTCCTCCAGATGTTTTGGACCACGACTCACAACAAGTATAGGTTCGGGATTTTTGGAATTACAGTCCAAACTTTCTGGAATGCCAAAGGTTTCCCACCCCTGCAGTAGAGCATGCTAACACATGATGTGCCCTAGGATAGGCACAACAATAATGACTGAGATATTCATCTCCTTTGGGCTCTTGTCCCTGCATTACTCTTCTTTTGCTATGCCTGTATTCTGTGTCATATATATATATATATATACAGCAAAAAGGGGTCTCAAAGGAAATTTCCTGCAGATTATTAGATAGTGTCCCATGACAGGAAAGCAATTTAAGGGTAAAGAATAAAGGGTGCAAGTGGCATTCTTCATTTGGGCAAAATTAAGATTGACAGAAAGTAAATGTATTATTCACCAATATGTAATTTAAAATTAATCTCTGTACCAATTTCCTTATTAATATGTGAAGAAAAATTGTAATAGGGATGTAATTAGTCATCTTAACATGGTGTTAATTTTCCCACCTAAAAAGTGAATGCTTATTATATTTGTGCAAAAACATATTAAAATATTTTCTGCAGGGTATATCACAATTAAACAAGGCAGCATGTCGGGGTTTCATGCAAATAAGCAATCATTATTTAGAGGCAACTTTTGTAGGTCGTATATTCCTGTTCACTGCTGAGGACTCTAATGAGCGTGAAGGGCAAATTACATGCTGGAAACATGCTGCATCCACATTAAAATGTTTATGATGTTTCACAGGAGGCATTACCTCTACCCATGCTTTCCTGGCTTTTCTTATGTTTGCTTTGTTTCTTGAAGAGACATCACTTTTGGCTTTGTCAGTGTCATGGCTATGCTACATAACATGATCGACAATTGCATTGGTTACACTCATCGTACATAAGAACATAAGAACAGCCTTGCTGGAACAGGCCACAGCCCATCCAGTCCAGTATTCTGTCTCACACAGTGGCTCACCATTTGCTTCAGGGTATTCCCAAGCAGATGTCTTCACCTACTTATGATTCCCTGCAAATGGCATTGAGAGATATCCTGCCTATCTCTCCAACCCAGAGGTTGCCCTTAGGCATCCATAATGATAGCCATTGATACCCTTGCTCTCCATGAACTTGTCCAATCCTTTGTTAAAGCTGTCAAGGCTGACAGCTGTCACCACTTCTTCTGGCAGGGAGTTCCATAGACCAGTGATCCTCTGGATGAAAAAGTACTTTCTCTTATTTGTTTGAGATGTAGCACCCAAAAGTTTCATGGAGAGCCACCTAGTTCTAGTGTTGTGCAGTAGGGAAAACAGTTTTCCTTATCTAATAGGAATGTAATGCTTAATTACATGCTCAGAACATGAGGTGTATAGTATGAATGTAATGAGAAATGCTGATGCAAGATAGGCGCAACAGCATGAGGTAACCAGTTATCTGAATGATTATGATGAAGTATAAAAGGACACTAGCTTCTTAGATGCCCTAAGCATGCCCAATCTCGCCTGATTTCAGAAGCTAAGCAGGGTCGGCCCTGGTTAGTACTTGGATGGGAGACCTCCAAGGAATACCAGGTGCTGTAGGCGCCTGGAGTAGGAACTGGCAAACCACTCCAGTATTCCTGCCAAGAAAACTCCATGGACATGGGGTCATGAAGACTCGGTGATGACTGTAACAACACAGCACACACACAAAAAGACTTCAGAATTCAGTAGACACTGGGCTTTTGGTGAGAAAGTATCCATTTTATCATGATCTGTATATGCATTATGTCATATTGATACGCTGTCTCTACATATCTGTGAAGTGAAATGTTATTGAAGCTCTGTTCTACTTGTATATATGTAATATAGCTGTTTTTAAGAAACTCTGCCTGTTTGCTTCTTGGAATCTTATCATCCTAAGTTTAGCTTCTGCTATCATATCAAATTGCCAAAACTCTCTCAGTACTACCCAAAACAAGGTAAGACACTGGTTCATTTTGTTCTAGAAGGTGTATCCCGGCATCAAACAGCAGCTGTTCTGCCATGTTTCATTTTGGAACTGGACCCCTTCCAAAACAAAATGCCATGTCTAACAATAACCATTTCAACAGATCACCTTTGTGTGAATTAGACTTTTACATCATACCAGAGATGACAGGCATGGTTGTTTTTCTTCATAGGCCAAGGAATAAAATCCAAATTATAGATATGATAGCATAACTACAGTATATCACAGAAGTGAGTACACACCCTCATATTTTGTAAATATTTTAGTATATCTTTTCATGTGACAACACTGAAGAAATGACACTTGGCTACAATGTAAAGCAGCGAGTATACAGCTTGTATAACAGTGTAAATGTGCTGTCCCCTCAAAATAACACAACACACAGCCATTAAAAAACACTCCTCCATGTCAGATACATTGATGATATTTTTCTGATATGGAGATAGGATTTCCTAGAAAAAACCCCATCAAGATTTCAATAATTTTCACCAAAACATCAACTTTACCCTGGAGCATCAATGCATCAGGATTTACAAAGGCATTCCTCAGACTACATTATCCACCTTATATGATTAAGGAACAAATCAGCAAAGCAAGATGCATACCCAGAGATAACCTGCTGCAAGACCGATCCAGAGGACTAAATGAGAGAACACCGCTAGTTGTCAATTAGTCTAAGGTTTTTGTCTTTTTGTTTTGTTTTGTTTTGTTTCTTTAGATTTTGCATGGAACTCTTGCACAGACTAACACAGATACCTCTTCAAAACTATGTATCCATAAGAAACTCACAAGGAGAAGGGTATAAGTGCAATGGTGCTTTCCATTCATGTTTACTGTCACTTGATATTCTGAGGCATACTTTGCCCGATCCCTTCGGATAAACTGTGCTCATCATCATGACTTGTATCCATCTGTAGCCTTGTCCTCGAATTTATCTAAACTTCCTTTTAAAGAAGGGTGTGGTGGCTCAGCGGACTAGAGTGCTGAAACAGTTGGCTGCAAAGTCAGCAGCTCAGCGGTTCAAATCCCAGCTGCCATGCAATGGAGTGAGCTCTGGTTGTTAACCCCAGCTCCTGCCAGCCTAGCACTTCAAAAGCATGTAAAATGCAAGTAGATAAATAGGTACTGTACCACTCTAAAAAGCAGGAAGGTAAACAGTGTTCCATGCAGTCATTATGGCCACATGGCCACGGACTTCCACAACACTGGTTCTTTGGCTTGAAAACGTAGATGAGCACCATCTCTGGAGTTGGACACGACTAGCACACATGTGTGGGGGGAACCTTTACCTTTACCTTACCTTTTAACAAAAGCTATCCAAGTTCATAGTTATCACTACATTTCATGGCAATAGTTCCTATACTTCTGTTATGCTGTGAGTAAAGTCTGTATTGTGGCTACTTAGTAATCATTACCCAAATATATTTCATTTATGCTATTGCATTTTGTCTAGACTGCAGTACATTTTTTAACACACTGAACGTAACTAGTGTTTAAATATTTCCCTCAAATAAGAGTACCACAATGGGAAATATTTTTTTCCTACTACATGGATCAGTTAAAAATTAAGCTATTCAGGTCAATGAAAGAAAAAAGTACCTTTATCTTAGAGCAGAACACAAAATAAAATTTGGAACAATGCAGATAACAATCCTGTATAAAATCTGTACAGTGTAGTTGCAGAACCAGCACAATGCCTGTTAGTTGGATAACTATTAAAAGCTGTATTAAGTGAATAGCCTTCAGATACAATATAATAAATATCCTTGAGGAAAATGCACTTCATTTCAATTAAGAGATGATCCGCTGATAGCAAAACAAAAGTTTTGATTGACTGATTAGTTGAATATTAGAAATGAACATGTGAGGGACATGAGCTACACTATTAAATGTCATTTGCACGGACTTTGTTTTCTAGAAAGTTTTTGATAGACCCCATATAAACTTCAAGAAAGAACTGAGGCTCATGGGAAAGGATGAAGGAAAGGTGACGGAGAAGAATTCAAAATGTATATAAAAAAGCAGTGTCCAATGCCACAGTCTCTTCACATAGTTCAGCCAATGTCTGTGGAAAGCTCATAAACACCACAATCTCCATCCAGCCATTGGCTGTCTGTATCGGCTGTGTGTTCTATTATGAATTGCACAGTGGGAGCAGCATATTAAATTGAAATAAATAAATGGAACATTGTTACATTTAATCATATTAAATTGTGACACCAGTCCCATGGTTTTCAAGGTATGAGAGATGTTCGAGGAGTGGGTTTATCATGGCCCCTCCACCAGGAGTTCGTGTGGTTGAGTGGAGATTAGGCCCAAGTCTCCTGAGTTCAGCCCTCTACTTGCCACAAGGTTATAAATCATCACCATGACTGATAGTTTTCAATAGCCTTCCCTTCATCTATTTGTTACTAATGCAATTTGATTCATATGTGTCCTGTTTTGTGGCTCCTCCCTTGACCGCACAGCATCAAATGGGCCATTTAACGATGAGCTTGATCTCTTCTATCTCTCTTGAATCAAGCATCATTTTTCTTACAGAGGTTCTCAAAAGAATTTCTTTCCTCCTGGCCTGATCAGCTTATGCCCTAGTTGTCATGCCCATTTTTACCACCTTCTGTTTGGTGCCCTAAAATGTAGCACAGAGAAAGGGATACTCCTGTCCAGAAGCCCAACACAGTCAACCAACGTACCCCTTTTATCCTGACTGTCTCTCTCTCCCCCATCTCAAGCTTCATTCTCTGTGGCCAAAAACTGCATAACCCGATTCACCCTAGTTCCCCATGGCTTCCTTTGCAGCAATATGGTCATGGTGCCTGCATTAGACCCCTCTGATCATTGCTTTGCCACCCTAGCTTGCTTGGTTCTGAGATGGGGACACCCATGGAAGTGGCAAGGGGTGAGGGTCTATAGGGAGCAATGGGGACTGCTTTTCTGCTCCCAGCACTCCAGCTTACTGTTCTGGCAGTGCCGAGTTTAGCTCAAAAACACACCACCATCATTTCTATATATTTGCCCTAAACCCAGTAGCTTGGTTGAGGCAAAGCACTGCATTCAGTAGTACCATCAAATCCTCTGTACTTCAAAATTCAACCTACTTCTGAAAAAGGAGTTTGTGTACTTTATTAGAAAGAAAAGAATAGCGAAGTTACAAAAAGTGAAAAATAACGGTTCCACACACTTACTCAAAAATCTGTTCAGAAATATAAGGAAGGATGCCTGGAGAGAAGAGGCATCAATCTACTTTTCCCCAAAGACAGGCAAATCTTTGTCAGTGATGGCAAAATTTTACTTAATCCCCCTACAGCCCTTCTAAGGATGCTTCTATGTATTGTTTAAATAAATAAAACATACACCTAATAAAGAAGCAGAGCTTAGGGTTTTGTAACAATATAGCCTCCACTTTTTGTGGGTGATACTCTGTAAATCCTTACCTAACCACCTTCCATCCTCTTTCTTCCAGCTATGACCTCTTGGGAGTTATTCTGCCAATCTTGCCTACCGATTGCTATTTCTCGCCCCTCCTTCTTAGATATATGAGAGAATGTGACATCTAATCAAGAAAAACACAATGAGAAACATGCCCTTAAGCCAATCATATAAATTAAGGTAGGATGCCACTGAGGACACATTAGAATAATTCAAATTGTGAGGAAATAAATGCAATACATATGATTAAGTGCACATTTCTCCAATGAGTGCTCAAGAAGTGCCAGGTAGGACTGTCTTTGACCAGTCATGTTCCCAAAATGCAGAGAGCAATTCTGGCTCCGTGTTAATTGGGATGTGCCTTCTATTTGTTTCATAGAAAATTTGCAGAGAATGAGAAAGATGTTCTGCACAAGGTTTACATAGTTTTGAGCTCTCTCAAGGGTACACATGCAATGCTAGAAGAACGTAGAGGATTAGGGAAAGTGGAATTAGAAAAAGAAGAGTTTGGGGGGTTTGTTTTGTTTTGTTTTAATTATATGAGTAACAGCAATGAAGGGAATGGGGGAGGACCGAAACACAGGGCGTAACTACAAGATCCAACTTCTCAGCCCATCAGCATTGCCTTTGGCTGTTCTCATCTTTCTGTCATTTGATCCTGGAAAGGGTGTGGACATTCCAAGAGCCCCCATATGTCTTCTGGAGTAGAAAGCAAGCAGATCCTTAAACTAAGAAAGATTGGTGCGGGCTATAACTTGTATTACCCGTAATATATTGGGATCAGTGTAGCTGAATAATTCAATTCTTCCACTCATGTAATTTCTGAGGGAGATCTAGGGATAGGGATGCAACCTGTACTGGATGGGATTACCCTCCAAATGAAAAAAAGAGGTGTGCAACTTGGGGTGCTCTTGGACTCATCCTTGAGCCTAGATGCCTAAGTCACAGCTGTGTCCAGAAGTACATTGGCACAATTAAGCCTAGTACTCCAGTCAAATCCATTTCTTGAGAAACCTGCTCTGACCACTATGACACATGCTCTAGCAACATCTCAACTAGATTACTGTAATGCACTCTATGTGGGGTAGGTTACAGAGATCACATTACACCCCTATTAAAACAGCTCCACTGGCTGCCAATCAGCTATTGGGCACAATTCAAAGTGCTGACCTTAACCAAAGCACAAAATGGCCTGGGTCCAATCTATCTCAAAGACTGAATCTCAGAGTATGAAGCATCTTGGGTACAAAGTTCATCAGGAAGGGCCTTTCTCTCCATCCCACCACCTTCATAGGTGCAACACATAAGAACACATGAAAGGGCCTTCTCTGTTGTTGCTCCCAGACTTTGGACCTCCCTCCTGCTGGAGGCCAGGACTGCCCCATCTCTGCTATCTTTCCAGAAGCAAGCCAAGACCTTCCTCTTCAGGCAAGCTTTCCCTGAATGAGGGACTACCTATTATGCGACTTTTAGGTGGATTACTGCACATACATGATTGTATTGGCTGATTTCATAAGAACACCAGTGTTTTCCATGTTAGTTTCCATCCCTCATAATGGATTGTTTCTTTTTTTTGTTTAATGGTTCACATGCTCTTTTTAGCTTTAATGTTGCCTATTAATTGTTGTAAGATGCCTCTTCAAATTCCATGTTCTTAAACTTGAATATGTCTTAAATGTTCTGGGCTGTGTATTGTCCCCTATTATTGTAAGCCGCCTTGGGTCCTTTTCCAAGGAGAAAGATGGGGTAAAAATATTCAAAATAAATAAATAATAAATACATCTGTGCACCATTTGCAACTCAGCGGATGTTTATCAATGACAAGACTGTTTCCCATGTGGTACCTTTGATTTGGAATGCTCTTCCAGGGAAGTCTCTCCTAGCCACATCATGGCTTGTCATCCACTTTGATGGATTTTTTGAATACAGCCTCTTAAAGAACAGTTAAGATGATGGTGATGATGAAAATCCCTGTCTTTCAGTTAGGACTGTTGGATTAGGATAGAATTGCTGTCTGTTTAGATTAATTATAATGATAAATTGTTTGTTCTGAAATCTGAAATTGATGAGCAGCCTGTTTTTGGGACATATCACCATCACAGGCGTTGGTTGTATGTATTTATTTAAAATATTTTTACCCCACTCTTCTCCTTAAAAAGGATAAAAGGTGGATTACATAATTAAAGACAATGTTTGAAAACAGTAAGTATACAAATACTAAGAAGGAACAAAAACCCCTTTAATAAATAGTAAACAACAACACCTAAAGTACATTCAAAGCAGTTAAGCCACAACAATCATTAAAAAAATATCCCATGTAAGCAGCCAGTTACTGAGGGAATGCTTGCAACCCTATTTCCTCATCTAGTTTTCAATTTATCTGGATTAAGTTTCAGTTTATTAATCATTATCCAGTCTATTGCTTATACCAACAGAGATCTAGAGCTGAAGCAGCTTCTTTGGATTTAGATAGCAAAGAGAGAGAGAGAGATTTGGGTATCATCCACATACTGGTGACACTGAACATCAAAACTCTGGACAGCCTCTTTCAGAGGATTCATGTAAATGTTAAATAATAGGAGACAAAATAGGACCCAGAGGGTCCCCACAAGCCAGTATATCTTACTTCAGTATTCATCTCTGTCTATTTAAATCAAATCAACCCCTGAATGTGCTTGTAAATATTTATTTCTAAATACACTTTCTCCAATAGAGGAACTGTGTCCATATTTTGAAAAGTATTTTGAGGGGGAAAAGAGCATCAGAACAGTTGGAAATTTTAAATCCATGTATTCAGTTGTAGTTCAAGTCTATTCATACCAGAAATCTCAAGGAATTATTTTTCAAAGCATTCATAATACACCTCACATCCAACTTAGTACTCTAGCTAACAATTCTGTTCCTGTTTCTAAGGCCATTATTTTAAGGCCACTTGCCTGACAGGATTTTATTCTGTACAGATCAAGAGGATTTATTTCTACAAAGAGCTCTGAGTCAAGGTATAAGAAACAATAGCTTTTAATAGAAAACTATTTCAGTAAAGCAGTGGGAAATGAAGAATTAGCAAAAGTTTGGTATGGTTGTGCAAAAAACCCAAAAACGTTTTCATTAGCTGAAAATTGAAGTTGTTTTGCTAAAAGGAGCTGTATTACTGAAGATGACTACAAAGGAGGAATGACTGGAATATAACATTAGAATGACAAGAAAAGTAGAAAATGAATGTCAATTATTATTAATACAAAGCAAGAAAGGTCGGTAAATATAAGGCAAGGCTTTTTAAGCCTTTTTAAAGTTAGAGGGGGGGGACATAAGACTGTGGCAATGCAAAGCAGACAAATCAATAAGAGGTGACAAAATGGAGTCTTAAAGCAGGCTGTCAGGAAATGCTAACAAGGAGAACAGGATGCCTGTACAGAAGAGATACAAATTAATGAATATATTCAGTTAATGTAGATGCATGCATGTCAGTAGAGCCTAAATGAAAATCATCCTGGAGCACTGGGGGGGAAATGAGCCACAGTAATCATGGAGTCATTGGCAATTATGCTCTCTACCTCTGGCATGACAGAAAGGTCACAAGGGACTGGAGGCAAATAAACATAATCCCCAGAATTCTTGATGGGAAAGCTTAATAAGTGGAAAGTGATTACCACTCCATGAGTGATTAAAGAAAATTATAAGAACTAACAGCCACAGTTTGTTAAAAACAAAAACAAAAACAAGAAAACCGATAGCCTAGGTTTCATAGACAGCAAGCCACAACAAAGTCACTCGTTTTGTACTTCAGTATGTTAAATGTTTAGGGCTTTGTGCCATATTTCGCCTTGATTGCCCTGTGAGCACTTTGGGATGTCTGCCTCCTGCATTCTTATTTCCACTCCACACTTCTTCACTTTGTGAATATGAAGAAATTTGTGAATGTCTAAGGCGGTTACTTCACGTCCTTCCTTGTTCTGCGACTAGTTTTGTACCGTGACATTGTTGGTCATACTCACATGGTTTTGTCCCTGTTTAGTCCCTGTTTCCATTTTCTCACAGTCGTGGTAACTTGTCTCGTGACAACTGTTACTTCACAGTCTTGTTCCATGACAAATTCTGAATTTGTCTTGCTTTCTTAACCCTTTTTAAAAATATTGTAAATAAAACTTTTTTGATAATTTGATTTACTGGTCTTCCGGGATTTACACATCAATGCTACAGAATTTTCAGTACTTTCTTTAATAAACATTTGTGCTGCATGGTGTTTCCCATAGGGAAACTAATGTCGAATGCCAGTGACAGTTGTTACCACACGATCCCTTGTCTTGGAACAGGAACAGGAAACAAACTGTGACAAGAGAAAATACCCCAAGCCAGTGTCAGGTACAGTATTGTCACACTCTGATCCCACTCTAGGGGCATGGTCAAGACTAGAGATGGGCACGACTTGAAAAAAAAAATTCGAGTTGTCGTTAGTCGGGCCAGTTCCGTTTCAGCTCGTTTCCGTTTTTCGCGAAAATTAGCAAAAATTAGTCGGTTCGTTTTTTTGTTGTCGTTAGTACTGGTTTGGGGAGGGGGTAGCGGGCTCCTGGAGGGAGCTGCAGGAGTCAGCCAGAGCCACAAGTGACGGACTGGCAGACTCTTTGCACCCGCTGTGTCTCACGTACTTGCATGTAGTGCAATGCAAGTAGATCTGGCTTAGGGTTAAGACGGGTTAGCGCAAGGGCTAGGGTTAGGCTAGTTACAGGTGAGGTTAGGGTGAGTATTGGGGTGCACCTCTGGGTGCCTCTCTGACCCACTTAGAAGGACAGTGTACTGGCGTATGGGTTAGGCTTAGGGTTCGGGTTTGGGCTACGATTAGTGGGCTGTTTATGCCCGATTGGCACATCCCAGAAGTCTCTGTGGTCAACCTGGCCAAGTGGCCATGCGATTGGTGGAAAATTTGCATGGTCTACTCCCATGGGCGAGCCCATCATTGCGAATGCGCAGGTGTAAAATAAATAAATAAAATAAAATAAAATAAACGGAGACTTTTTTTGCAAGAAAAACCCACTGCTGCTACTGTAAAAATTCAAGCATTTAAAATAGCTAATTTTCGCATGTTTCTGTGGTGCTTTGGTGGGGTTTTGGGCAACGATTTCAAAAAAAAATATTGTGGTCGCCATTTTGGATCCCCCGCACTGCATGGCAAATGGATGCGCCCTCCCAGCCTGGTACCAGCAGCACAGCAGTAGCAATAGCCAAGGAGAGGGGGCGGGGAAACACCCCCCCCAAATAAAACACCCTTCTGGCCTGGTAGGTGCCCTCAGACAGTTTTCGCCTACTTTTAGGGCCGGGAATCGGGTTTTTTTTAACTTTTAAAAACTTTTTTTCTGTGCCGCTTGGCATTGCGCGATCGCCGCGATGCAAGTAACGAGCACGACAAATCAGACCAAATTGTTCATTCGTTGGTTCGAGCTCGAATTCTGGTGGAGTAATTCCCGTTACCATTTCCGTAGAGTAACGGATACGAGTAACGGAAACGGAAACGGGAATACCGCTAAGTCGTGCCCATCTCTAGTCAAGACAAATTTCAGCTGTTGCGCGACGGACATGAAGTAAGATTTTTTTTGTACCGGTCCAAAGAGCAACACTTACAGAGACAAAACAGAGTGAAGTAACCGCCTAAATCTTTGTTTGCACTGGCCAAATATTGTAGCTACAGCTTCTCCCCCAACTGCCCTCCCAAGGGGAATATGCTGTATGAGTCTTTCATTAAATAGGAGAAAAGAGCTCTCCAGGGTTGGAGGACTCACACTGGTGACTCAGTCAACTTCAGCGATTTGTACCAGCTTATGAGCCAACTCTGGTTCAACAGAGGGCTTCTTGAAGTCTCCTGTAGCTGCTCTGAGAATGGAGAGACATCCCTATTCCACCTCATTCAGACACTTTCCTCTGAAGTTGGTAAACATCAGTTCCTGTTTTTTTCAGCTGTGCATATGCCTTGGAAAGGGCAGGTTCATGCAAAAGGGTGCTCTCTTTTGTCCTTATTTTTGTTAATGCACACTTTCTTTTGATTGAGGCCAAACTGGCTACCTTCCTTCTTGGATTGTGTGCAAGTTTTAATGAGGGAAATAATAGAGAGAAAAATATGAAGATTAGGGGAAATCCTATTTGCCAAAGATGGAGCTGACAGTAGTGCTAGGAAAAGGGCTGAGGAGAACTCAGAACTAGAGATGGGCACGACTTAGCGGTATTCCCGTTTCCATTTCCGTTACTCGGTTCCGTTACTCTACGGAAACGGTAACGGGAATCACTCCCCCAGACTTCGAGCTTGAACCGACGAACGAACAATTTTGGTCTGATTTGTCGTGCTCGTTCCTTGCATCGCGCGATCGCGCGATGCCACACGCGGCACAGAAAAAAAGTTTCTAAAAGTTAAAAAAACCCGGTTCCCGGCCAAAAAGCAGGCGGAAAAATGCCTGCCGTGCCTCAGGGCACCTACCAGAGGGGTTGTTTCTGGAGGTCCCCGGCCTTCCCCCCCCCATCCCCCATCCTGGGCTGCTCTGCTGGGACTCGCCGCAGGCTCGCAGCCAGCAAAAAGCCCAGTCTCGCCGCCGGCCGCCGCAATTAAAGCGCAAGCAAGCGGCACGGATGGCACAGGAAAAAACTTTTAAACTCTCCCCCCACCCATTCCCGGGCCAAAAAAGCAGGCAGAAAAATGCCTGCTTGACTAAGGGCGCAGGGCACCTACCAGAGGGGTGGTTTCTGGAGGGGGGTCCCGCCTCCCCCCTGTCCTGGGCAGCCGGACTCGAGTTGCCATTTCGCCATGCCATGCGGTGCGGGCGGGGGATCCAAAATGGGGCGGCGAACGCAATATTGTTTTTGAAATCGTGGTCCAAAAACACACAAGCACAACAGAAACACGCGAAAATTTATAAACTGCCAGATTTTTCACAGTAGCAGTGGGTTTTTTCTTGCAACAAAATGTCTCTCCTCTCCTCCTCTGTCCTCCATTGATTTTATTTTTTTTATTTTTTTTACACCTGCGCAATGATGGGCTGGCCGAGTGGCCAGCCATGTGGGAGTGGACGACCATGCAAATTTTTGGAGCCATCCCACCAGTCGCATGGCCACTTGGCCATGGAGACTTCTGGGATGTGCCAAAAAGTCCCCTAAAACCTGCCCTAGCCCTAACCCTAACCCTTGACTCCGTACCCATACGTCACAGACTGTCTTCTTAGTGGGTCAGAGAGGCACCCAGAGGTGCAACCCACTAGCCCACCGTGACCTTACCCGTCACTAGCCTAACCCTAGCCCTTGCACTAAGCCACCTTAAAGCCAGATCTACTGGCTTGCATTGCACTACACGCAGCAAGTACAATTCCCTTCTGTGTGAGACATGGTGGTGCGAGAGCCTTAGTTAGGCATCTCACTATGGCTCTGGGTTCAGTGCCATCCACTAGTCTTCACAGTCACTCTCTGCACATTATGTTATGCAATATCCATATGGATATTGCATAGCATTTTGCAGCAGCAGCAGGTGAGGAAGGGAGACCCCCATGTAGAGGGGTCTCTTGGAGCCTGCTTCCCCTTCCTAGTGGGTGAGGATAGGAGGCACCCGCGGGTGCCTCCAGGAGCCCACTTTCCCTTTATAGCGGGCCAGAGGAGGCACCCACCCCACAGAGGTGCCTCCAGGAGCCCGCTCCCCCCCCAAAACCAGTACTAATGACAACGAAAAAACGAAAAAACAAACTGACTATTTTTTGCAAATTTTCGCGAAAACTGGAAACGACCCGAAACGGGACCGGCCCAACTAACGACAACTCGAAAAAAATTTTTTTCAAGTCGTGCCCATCTCTACTCAGAAAGCTTAGCGACCAAGGAGGCTTATGTGCTGGTTAAAATGATGTGCCGTGGGGTTGTACTGTAATTAGAGAGATTGAGGGTGAAAGGAAAACAGGTGAAGCAGGTGTGGATATGGTTCCCTGACCCAGAAGAAAGGGAACCCCAAAAGACTGTAATCCTTGGTTGCTTACTTAAAGTTTGGAGGAGGATGCTAAGGGCATATAAACTCACATACTGCTTGGATACTGGCATGTTTGTGATATGTGCGGAACACGAGAAAGAACCACATTACTGGTCCATTGTAAGGACAAAAAGTTTTTTCAAATTGAGAACCACCACCACCACAATGTCACTCTGTATTAACAAAATTGCCCAGAAGGCAAAAATTCCCACTGAGAAATCTCACAAAATAATGCATTTTCACTCACTGTTTCCCCTACCCCCCCCCAAAAAAGTGGTAGGCTGTGATAGGCCAGAGACTGCTTGTTGTTCTTATTGCTTCTCCAGGACATTGCTCGGGGTGGGAGAATTGACCAGCCCTTGTACTATCCAGAGTCCTTGCTCTACACCATGTCAATTCTATAACTTGTAGCAAATAAATGGTGCGGTCATTCAAGATTATGTGTAATTGCCTCCTCTCAATCTGCAACCTCCTGCCACACATGCTGATACCTTTGTCATCTAATACAGAAATGACACACATGACCCCCACCGTTGCTGTCTTGCTTACAAAGTTGGTTGGAGTACTGTTAGACTAGAACAGTGATGGCAAACCTTTTAGAGGCCAAGTGCCCAAAATGTGATTCAAAAACCACTAATTTTTCGTAGAGATGGGCATGAACCGAAAAAATGGCGATTCATTTTGTTTCGTTTTGTTTAAGGCTTCGTTTCATTTCATTTTGTTTTAATGAATTTTTTTCAAAAAAAATCATTTCATTGGTTCATGAATTTGTTATTTGTTTTTACCCGTTTTCTTTTCCAACGCCCACTGTGCGGCCCCTGAGGCTCGGTCGGCACTGGTTTTTTTATTATTATTCTTTTATTTTAGGGTGCAGACCCGGCCATCCTTGGGGTCTGGTTGGTGCTCCCCCTTTTAAAATTTATTTTTATTTTATTTTAGTTTTTTTCTCCCCACTTCCGGGTTCAGGCCCCATGCTACAGCTCTAGCGCGGGGCTTTTGTGTTGTTGTTTTTCCCCTTTCAGCACCAACTGTGTGGCCTCTGAGACCTGGTTGGCGCTTTTTAAAATTATTATTATTTTAGGGTGCCGACAAGGAGAGAACACCTTCCGCTCCCCCACCTGCCCCTGCACCGCAGCAGCCCAGTGGGGGGGGATCCCTCCTCCTCACTTCCCCCCCACACACACACGCTACCTGAAGCGTCTAGGCAAACAGCTGGTCAGCCACACGTGCGCCTCCCCTGCCGGGAAGGACCCAAGCCGCCCCCACTGCGATGCAGGTGTCCGGGCAGGAGTGCCACCAGCAAGCGGGCAGGCTCCAGATTTCGCCTCACGGGCGGTGGCACCCCGGTTGGGGAGGCTGTAGGCGGGCACGACATTGGCGGGGTTCCCCCCACTTCTGGGTTCAGGCCCCGTGCTACAGCTGTAGCGCTGGGCTTTTTTTGGTTGTTTTTCCTTTCAGCACCGACCGCGTGGCCCCTGGGACCCAGTCAGTGCTGGGTATTTTTAAATTATTATTTTTTATTTTAGGGTGCCGACCAGTCCACCCTTGGGGCCTGGTCGGCACTCCTTTTTTTTTTTACTGTGCCGAGCTGACCACATGGCCGCGCTACAGCTGTAGTGCAGCCATCGGCTCCCCCCCCCCCCGGAAGACAGGACCTCCGGACCAGCACCAGATAGGAGACATCTCCGCCCCCCCCCATTAACAAAACGAACCTAACTGAACCAATTTTTCTTGGTTCACTTTGTTTTGTGTTAAATTTGCCCCTAGGGTCGTTATTCATTTCATTACGTAATGAAATGAATAACAAATAATAAAATGAAAAAAATTCATTTCATGCCCATCTCTAATTTTTCACAAAGTGCCAATACAGCAATTTAACCTGAATACAGGTGGCTATGAAGGGGGAGATGTTGGGTTCCCACAGAAAGGGCTCCGAGTGCCACCTCTGGCATCCGTGCCATAGGTTCACCAACACTGGACTAGAACTTCAAGCGGCCTTCTTAGGTGGGTCAGAGATAACTTTGCTGCCTGGGGCAGAATGTAGAGCCATGTCCTGCCCACTCCACGTTGAAGAGGCAATTGGACTACCAGGGAAATGAGCACATGGAGTGAGAAGGCACACTCCAGCTCATCTGAAAATGGCAGGCTAGCTTATGGGGTGGAGGGTCACCCATCTCCAGTCTCCACCGCCTTGCTCCCTGAAGCCCACATCACCTTGCTCAATGGTACAGTGAAAATGCCAGCGAAATGGTGAGGTCTTTGCTGTAGTAAAACTGCAGAGAAGCAGTTAGGCAAACATTTTCAGCAAGACAAATGTCTCAGAAGGGTTCCATGCATACCTATTCCCTACTAAATTATTATTACCAAACTGCTGCTGGTGGCAATGGATGCTGACATTACAATACAGCAGCACAAAGTCAAGGAGCAGTTCAAACCCTCCCCCTGGGCCTCCAGCAAATAAATGGAAATTGCTCAGTGGGCTCATAAACAACGGATATGAACCAAGTTACTATAGCAGAATGGAGTATTTCGGTGCTTTGGCGTTAATTTTCTGCCTGCGGAGAGAAGGAAATGAGTGTGATCATGTTTGACAAATCACCTTTAGTACCTCATGAGGGAGTGCAAGTTTGTGTTTGCATTTGATGCTGAATAGTTTAACAAGTCATTATGAGAAACAAACAAACAAACACCCCTTTGCTTTATTACTAAGGGGTGATTTAGGCTGTTGAAGATAATGGCAAAGGTGGCTTTTTCCCTTAGTGATTGAGATTACACCTCTGTTATCCAGTTTCAAGCATGTATGAGGGTTAAGCACATACACACAAGTCAGTAGTTAAGACTAAAGAGAAACAGCTGGTAAATTGCAAACCTATCCTACAGGAAATTCTCAGGTAATGTTTACCATATCAAATAAAGATAAACACACTTAAGTAAGGAGGGAAGACCTCTCATCCTTGAGAGTTGTGCCTGGAATGCCATCATTAATGAACTCAAATATAACTTGGGTTAAGAGCAGCTTCTGACCAGGGCAGGGGAGCTCCCTCCTGAAATTTTGGGGTGATGGATGCATCCAGGGTCTTCCCCTGTCTTGGGTAACCTGAAAGGGAGAGAAAGATGGAAGGTAAATATGCAGAGAAATGCAGCATGTTAAAACACCATTGTCCTGTGTGAAAACTATATTTGAAGTTACTGTATATTTGAACAAGTTTCCTGTTTTTTAGTGTCATCGGTGACAAGCTCAGTTAGGTGAGGTACTTCGCCCATGGAAGGTGACATAAGTGTTTTTGGAAATCTTATGATTCTGGCAATGCAAGATAGGTGGGACAAACCAAACTAAAAGAGATAAAGGCATAGCTAAGAAAGGAACATTCAAAACAAGTCAAGGAAAAGTCCTAGCAAAGCAAGCAAAGATCGAAGGACCAGAATCCCACTGCCTATGCAGTTGCAAAAGGACCATCGCACAAGTGTTAGGAGACATTTTGTTGTCTATCTGTCATGCATCTGGCCAACCTCTGTTTGAGCCATCAAATCATGGTGCCAGGCCAACAAAGTACAAAATATGGCTTACACAGTTGCTCCCCCCCATGCCCATGCAGTCTGAATCTGGAAGCATCAAACAGTATCCAGTGCCCAAGAGAGGAAACGTTTCAGGAGGGTTTTATTCTTAGAAACCCCTACCTATAAGAAGAAAAAATTAAAAAAATCTCTTGAGAGCCAATTTTCATGAACATTCAACATAAGGAAGTTCCAAGCAAAGAAAATTCAAGGCTAGGCAACAAAAAGATAAAGAACATTCAATACAAGGTGAGAGCTCAGGGTTTGGCTATTGTAATGTAAATTGAGAGCCAGCAAAGGCCAAATGTAAACATCTTTAATATTGAGATGAAGGCCTGAAGCATCATAGATCTGAGATCACGAAGGAATGTAAAAAAAAAAAGGCCGAAGATGCATTCCATCCAAGAAGCAAGGGAACTCTGATTGGTCTAGAAGGTCGTGTGACTGTTTTTCCCATGCTGTGAACAGAGAGAGACAGAGAAAGAGACAGAAGGAGAAGGGTTTTTTTCTGGAATGGTTTTCTGCATATTGGATCACTAAATGGACTTCTTAATTATGTAGTTCCAATAAGGGAGTAGAGAGGCCCTGCCTCTGAAGCTTGTTTAGACATTTTTGTCTTTACTTAATATTCAAATGAAGGTGCTATGGTGAGTATTTGATTAACAATTATTTTAATAATCAATACAGCAGGGCCTGGCGATCAGTAAAGGATCCATTTGGAAGGAATTAATGGTAATTAACTCCTCCAGATAGTAGTTTTGGATGGAGAAGGAAAAAAACTGTGTTTATGCAAATTCCATACTGGAAGGAAGTACAGTACAAGAACATCCAAGCTCGGTTTGAAAAAGAAGCAATTCTGGGATCCGTTTGGATCTTGAACTCAAGAGATAGAAAGGAGAATTTCTGGCAGGGTGAGCAGAACCAACGTACTAGAATCCCACTACTTAACTGTGCTACTAACATGTTCCCACCCCTAATCTGGGATCCCACCATCTTTTTATACAACTAGGACAATGTGTAAGTGAAAAACTCATGAATGAGCAACTACGTAATTACTCCTCCAGAGAGGTGCTGGCAAATAATGAATGAAATAAGTCAATATAGCCACCAAACCCATCCATTTCATGGAGACCAACCTCCTAGATGGCAGTTAAAATGAGGGAAAGTTTTCTGCACACCTCTCAAACTCTAAATATTTCAACAGAAGAGGTTAGGCTGAACCTGTGGAGAACAAAAATGACACATCATGCTGAATGGATGAATGTCGAAGTGTATTTCCCACAAGGGCAAGACTTTATCTGGACCATCTGGAAGTCATTTAATAGACTTTGAAGTAAAGTACAAAAATCAAAGAATAATCAAGTAAAGTGGGGCTACTTGGATACATGGGAAATTTTCTGTGACTGTTAACAAATTCAAACACTGCAGCACTTACGGGCATGCAATTTTGTACCACGTGTACAAAAGAAGATATAGTAAATGGCACAGATAATGCTATCGATGTAGCAGAGAAATGGATCTCAGTTCTTAGAAAGGAAGGGGAATGTACAGCATAGGAAGACTTGGGGGTGCCAAAGAAGAAGGTGAGGGATAGATGATGCTCAAGATGTCGCCTATAAATTCCAACCAGTGTGCTGCCTGTGTGAAGGAAGCCAATTTCCATGAATTAATATGTCAGCCATGTTTTTCGTGCCAACTGAAAAAAAGGTCTTCCCACTCTCTCACTCACATGACTATCACTTACATAAAAAGTGAAACCCAAAGTTTCATGCAAAACTCAGTGGGTTGCCCTTTTATGGAGTATTTCCAACATGTCACATCAAATTGTGATTTATTGTCTCTTTAAAGCAACTCCAGTCAGAAGTTCTGTTAAGTACATAACTGGAGCTCCTCAGCTCACTCCCACTAACTCATTTTTTCTTGTCCCATGCCACTGGAAATGCTTCCCCTAAATGCTCCCAGGTACTGTGTTCTTATGATGCTTACAATTCTCCAGGCTGAAATTGCTTAGTTGCTAGGCAACGCCGCCTCCCACCTTTCCCCTGCTCAAACTTTTACGTTTAAATGTGAAAAACATGAACATTATTTCTGAGCTTTTAAACATCCATGTGCCATATGGTTGTCAGCTGAAAATCAGGTACACCTTCCAACTATGTCTCACCTATTAATTCAGACAGAAACTCTTAAGGGAGTGATGAGGCATAACTTCCCATGATCGCTTGCACTATGCCTCTCACCATCATAGTGCTTGATCTTTTATTCCCCATCATACCATCCTTTGGAATGGTTTAATTCCATTTCGAGACTAGTTTTCCTTATCCCACTGAAAGGCTTTGGAACGTACTGCAGTGAAAGCTGTATTTCCAGAATATTTTCTTCCCCTACAAAAGGCTCTGAAAAGAAAGTCACACATGTACATGCCCTTTCATGCAGAAGCCATATTTATTCCTGGGTTGTTGGAATATTTGTGAACATTTAGGCAATGTTTAGCCTGCATAATTAAAAAACAACCTGTAAACCACCCACAAAGTACTTGAAGTGCTATGGGGCGGTATATAAGCAGAACACTCTTTTATATCAAGACCTTAGCCAATTCTTGCTAGAGGCTTTTGCACAAATGTCTACCACACATTTTGGAATAGATATGAAACAGGATTATACACTATGGAAAACTAAGATTGCCTTTGACCCAAGAACTGACCATGTTCCTACATTAACCTGTGTACTAAATAAGAAAATGTCACTTGCTCCAGTTAAGAGTAGGATGAAGAGCATTACATTGCCTTATCATGGTCTCTGTAATTTGCCCAAAGAATCTCTGCATAATAGGTGCCCTTTCTCCAGGAGAAGCAAAGGATGCAGATAAGAAGTAAAGGATGAGTGGCCTATTGTTTAAGAAGAAGTAAAAACCTCCTCTGATGCTTGTGGTCCTCCCAAGACCCCAAAAGCAGCAGTAATTGTCTTCTGCAGTATCTTCATGCAAGTATTTGTAGTAGTACAGCAGTAGTTGTAAAATTTTGCACCAAACAAATATCTTCATTTTATTCTCTTGTCAATAGAAAGCAGGAGGGGAGCAGGAAGATAGGGGGAAAGGAGTGAAGATGTGGGACATGCAGGAGAAGGGCAGAGAGGGTAGTTGCTCACTACTGCCACCACCAAGGTCTCTGGCATGCAATTCAGTCTCTCGCCAATTTGTAGCATGCTTTTCATGATGGCTGTCTCCTGCAAGCTTTCACCTCATTGTCAAAATGAAAGTGATGTCCCTTAAGGTGCTCTTTCATCTTTGGGAAGAGGTAAAAGTCACAAGGTGCAAGGTCAAGGTTCCATGGAGGGTGCAGTAGAACCTCCTTGAACTGCAGGCACTGCAACGCCTTTTATGTTTCAGGAACTCATGTGCGTGCGGGCATAGTTGTGCTGCAGAATAGGATGTGCTGCACTTGCAACCATGCGTGGAGCTTCTCCAGCGTTTTCATGTAGCATTGAGAGTAGGGATGGGCTATTTGTTTTGGAAGCTACCGGTTCCGAAACAACATATGCAATCCCAGCTGGTGTTCGGAAGGCTACAAAATACAATCAGCCAATCCCTTACCTTGTTTTGCGCCTGCGCCTAGCTGAGCGGAAATGAAGAAGAAGCCTCCAATATCTTCATTCATTCTCCCTGGTGCAGGCCAATCACACAGGGAGGCAGGATGGTGCATTTCCCTGCACAGCTCATAATTGGCCAGTGCCATGGAGAAGAAATGATGGCGTCTGAGGCTTCTTCCTTGTTGGAGCTCAGCCTCAAATGGGTGCAGAACAAGGTAAGGGATTGGCTGATTGAATTTCAGAGGCTTCCGAACACCAGCTGGGATCTCACGTGTCATTTTGGAACCAGTAGCTTCCAAAATAAATGGCCCATCCCTAGTTGAGCGTTTATTGTGGTTCCCTCTTCCAAGAAGTCAATGAGCATGACAAACTTGGAAATGGAGGCATTACTTTTCAATCAACCCTCATACATATAAAAGGGGATTGTTGTTGTATTTATCCCCTGTGTGATTTAGGTCGAGGCAGCAGAGTGCCGATGTGTCTGCCTGAGGAGACAGTTGTCAGGTGTGATAGTCTGAATTTGCCAAATATTCTGGTTCTATGAAACAAAGAAAACAACTGTAATAGTAATAAGTTATCAAAGCAATGTTTAATTTCATTGGCTGAGCTACTGTAACAACAATATCGAATAACCAATTGTAACACAATAAAAGTTGTACATTTTATTTTAAAAAACATAAACTTGGTGTCCAAGTCCATTCGTCATAATAAGTAAGAGTCCCTAGTGCTTTGCTAGTATTTTGGTGGGGATATTTATTGATCATATTAAACAATGGCAGTGAAATAGGTCCAGATTTGTCACTTCCCCTGATGGTCTGTATGGCAGTTATAAATTCATGCTGTACCATTTGACTGGAAAAATGTCACCTAGCTCTAACAGGGGTAGGTTGGCTCAATGTAAGTAGAAACACAAGTATGGGCAGGCTTTTTCTGAAACCAAACTGTTCCCTCAGCATGCTATATACGGTACCATATTTATATGTCGGTGTGGGCCTTGTAGGATGGGCCTCTTAATCCCATTTCCTTGCCAGCTAGATACAAGATGCTTTTTATGTTGGAGTAAGCATGAACTTGGGGCCCATATAACAAAACTAAAGAAGAGTTGGGGGGAATGAGGTCGATTTATTTATTTTTTATTTTAGAGTATTTTTACCCCACCTTTCTCCTTGGAAAGGGACCCTTCTATGACAAGGAGGTGCTCCAAACAAGACTTTCTTCACATTTGGGGGGAAACCATACATGCTTTCTACTTTAAAATAGAACATCCTCATATAACACTTCTGAGGTACCTATGAAAATTCAGAACAACAGTTGTGAAAAAGTCATACATCTCCCCATTCTATTTTGACTTCCGTACCTCTTCAGATGTTCCGTCTGATAGCATCAGTAACTATTGACATGGAGTTAACAACACAGCTTTCAACTCACCGCATTTCTTAAAAGAGCAAAATAAATTTACTTTAGCATTTCACATAAACATGTCTGGAAAAAAACTATGGCTTTTATGTGCTCCCTGTATTTCATTAGCGCTTGATGTCATTAACATAGAGAAAAGACATGCGCCCATTATAGATCATTACAGAACCACTGAGTTCTCTTAAGGCATAATGTTTTGATGAATTCTCCCTCTGTCTCTCTCTTCCTCTCCAGCATACACTGCTACTGAAAGGGCTATAAAGAATATTTTCTGAATTCTTGATTCTCACTGATTTAGGCTGTTTCAGCACTTCACTAAGGGATTCAGAAGCCCCATAAGATTCTTCATCTCCATGCAAGAGTGGGAAAATGGGCTCTCGTTTTCTTTTCTTTCCAAGGTCTTCTGAAATTGGTTCAGAAGCTGTGTCTCATTCTTCCAAGAAGCAAAGCATGTACACACAGAATAAGCATGGAATGACTGGCTGGTTGTTTCAAAAGACACAAACAACCCCTCAAAGGTTTTTGGTCATTTAAAAAAGCTGTTCAAGAGAGAAGTAGCCATTAATTCAAGCACATTGCCAAGAAGAACCCAGCTCTGAGATATCAAAGTCATATACTTTGTTTATGTCCTGAAAACAAAGCACATAAAAAGGGCTTAGAACAGGACAGTTTCAGCAACAATATTCAGGCACTGCTTTGCCTGGTTCATAAGAGAATATATTTGAAAAAATTAAAAAACCAAAAGTTTTAAAAAATGCTTTTTAAATGGATGCTCCTTTATTGTTCTTTAAAGCGCCACATTGAGGCTATATCGAACATTCTCCAGTCTTCATTTTGGGGTAGAAACTAGCAGTTTCATTGGGGAAGATCATTTTAGATTATTTCCCTTGCTACATCCCTGACACCTTCCCACTGGCTGCTGCTCTTTTATAGATTATTCCCAAGTTGGGAAAAATTAATATGATAGCTATTGTGGGTTTTTCGGGCTGTTTGGTCATATTCTGGAAGTTTTTCTTCCTGATGTTTTGCCAGACTCTGTGGCTGGCATCTTCAGAGGGCAAGGAGCTCAGGGAGCTAGGAGATGCCAGCCACAGAGACTGGCGAAATGTCAGGAAGAAAAACTTCCACAACACAGCCAAACAGTCTGAAAAACTCACAACAGCTATTAGATCCTAGCAGTGAAAGCCTTCAAAAATACAAAGATTAATATATTGGATGTCATTTGCCTGCATCCCTCAGCCAGCATGACTAGAATATTCTGTGAGTGGTAGTCCCCAAAAAATTAACATTACCTTAGCAACAGTTGAGAACTTCCCATATGGATTTACATGCAGTGATGGAAACCCAAGGGGCAAAATGAAACAACTGAGGGCTCAATCACAAGTGTGAAAAGAACCCCACTTATAGTGATTCCTTTCATCTCTCCCTTTTGTGTGTGTGTGTGTGTGTGTGTGTGTGTGTGTGTGTGTGTGTGTGTGTGTGTGTGTGTGTGTGTGTGTGTGTGTTGTTACAGTTGTGACCGACTGTTTGTGACTCCATGTCCATGGAGTTTTATTGGCAGGAATACTGGAGTGGCTTGCCAGTTTCTAAACTCCAGGAGCCTACAGCACCTGGTATTCCCTGGTAGAATCCCATCTAAGTACTAGCCAGGGCAGAACCTGCTTAGCTTCCAAAACCAGGCCAGATCGGATGTGCTTAGGGCATCTCTTGTACTGATACTCCTATCAAGATTTAAGCAAAAAATATAATATTTAAATGTGCTTGACACAGAGCAGTGCAGCAGTAACATGCAGATAAAATGTCAGCATTGATATAAAGTATTGCAGAGTTAGGTTATGAAGAGACAATGACATTGGGTAGAGTAAAAACTCATATATTCATATATACATCAAAAATATATATACAGCATAACAACCAAGCAATATTTACAACAGACAAACAGAGTGTGGGGTTCTGTTCTCACCATAACAGACCCACCTAACAAATGGAAAGCTAGTGCTTTTTATACAGTTCAGTACCCATCAGATGTGAGTCATCACTAATTACAATCTGATGCAATCTGATACAATCATGATGCTATAAATTCATTCACCTGTGCTTCATCACATAACATGCCTGTGATTACTTATCTCTTACACTTGTGGATTAACATCATGAGACTGCAGAATCTAACTGCCTCCATTTTACAACTCTCTTTCCACTATCTGTTAAATAAACATAACATATATTTTATCAACTTTTACATATCTTGACAACTCCCCCTCCCCCGTGGCCACGTGGTATATAGGCAGGAGCATTTACATTGTCTTGAACTGCATCACTACATTTCTTTCTGTTTCTTTCTGTTTGAACTCTTATAGCACACCACACTGCTTGATTCATTTTTGAGGGGCAGTCAGACCCCCTAGTCCTTTTTATATATAGTACATAGAAATGTGCTATATTGATAAAGCAGTATGAGCCTTTTCTCCACCACCCTCTTTTCCTTCATTCCTTTACTCACTCGTCCCCCCTTTCCTGCCCCCCCCCCATATATCTGTCTCTCTTATGGCACTTTTACACGACCTCTAAAATCCACTGGCAAATTAAATTCAGACCAGAGATCGTGGGGTGTTGTTCCTCTTCCTGTGTTCCTACCCTTCCGACCTCCATTGCTCCTCCTGTTTGCAGCGAAGGGAGGGAGAAAAAAAGGGGAGAAAAGAATGCAGGCTCACCTCTCCTCACCTCCGCCTGCTGTCCGAGCAGCCCCGTAGGGATTCCTGTCTCTTAAAGGGGCGGTGGGAACAAAAAAACAAACAGAAGATGAGGAGAGCCTGGCGTCCACAGCTTTACAATCCACATTGGAAGGTTTTTTACCTCCGGAGACCAGGTACTTCTAATGTGCGCTGGGGCATGCTTAGGTGGTCATGGTCGTACTTTATTTTGTTTAAAGTTCGCAGCTGGTGGGAAAACAATTTTAAGCTCTGCATTTGGGAGCCCTTTACCTCGGATTTTAGGGGTCGTGTAAAAGCAGCCTTAGTTCCTAGCTTTCAATGTTCTTTTCCATTTTGAATGGAGTTGGGAGGAGGAAGCAGGTTTTAAAAGACTTGCAAAGTACTATGAAGAGCAGAGTTTGAAGAAAAGAGTTAGGAGACATTAATGCAGTGCCCCTTTCTTTACAATGCAAAGCTGGAAATGTTCCTTTCTGTGCTCAAGTTCGGTTTTACTCACAGGTTGAGGGGAGGCACTGTTCTTTTAAGCTATGTTGTTTTTGTGGCAGTGGCAGCTGCTACTAGTGTTTTATTGATGTCAATAAATAAAAGGAATACAAGCTCAGTGGTCATGAAGTAATCACAATGCCTAAAAACCTGACCTCTTCACAAAGAAAATAAATCAATAGCAATGTTTGCATGCACTGAAACAATATGGAATGAAGCAATACATGATTGCTACATTTTAAAACAATCTTCTTGGTGAGGAGGAAATAAATTAACTGCTAGGGCAGATGAATAAATATTAGCCATACTTTATGGGAAAGGAAAAGTATGAAATCATTCAAATAATGGCAAAAATAGCATAACTGGCATTATTTTGGGAAATGCAATCGAGCCCTGTGAAAAAGGGCAATGGGAGATGGCTTTAATGGACAATTGCAACTTTTTTCAGCAGCAGTAAAGAATATTTCAAAAAGAGATTTTGGCATTAATGAGTAACACCACTACACAGGATCTGTCTCTGATCAGGGCAGGAACAGGAGTACTGCATATGCTCACTGCTGCTGTCCCTCCTATTGCCCTTGCTACTCAAACCAGTTTGCAACAAACAAAACTCATGGGGAGGGGATGGAAGGGAGGAAGAAGGTGGCACTCCCATCTTCTGACTGCCACCTGAGTGTCTCCATTGTATGGTCACTTCTTGGCTCTTTGGCGGAATAATATATCTGAGAGTCCTTGGGGCCAAAATATTGGAGAGAGAGAGAGAGAGAGAGAGAGAGAGAGAGAGAGAGAGAGAGAGAGAGAGAGAGAGAGAAGAACAATGGACTGAACCATGAGCCTTGGCTACCCTGGGCATCAGATTACTTGATGTGAACGCTAATGGCTAGCACAACTCTTTTTTATAAAAACGTTCACAAAAGCACACCTGTGATATCCTTTAGCACGGCTCACTTGCCCTTCATTGAGCCAAGGACAAGACAGGGTCACTTTCCACCAAAAGTATATATATACCAAGAAACTGTCAAGGTAGCAACGATAAATAGATAAAAGCTGTCCAGCCATGATCTATAGCATCTTACGGATATATTTCCTTAGCAGTACTAAGTGAAGGAGGAGAGGGGTGAGATCTGAGATAATCACACTTAAAATACCTGGGATGAATTTTAAATAGCCGTCAAATATATTATTTTTAGTCTTTCTCATTTACTGAAAAGAAAAGGGTGGGGAAAATGTACGGATTCTGGTTTCCTCTCTGTGATAAGAAAACAAATGTCACCTCTGTACTTTTGTTCACAGTCTTGTACTTGTAACCATGGTTTGGCTTTCTGTCTTTTTAAAACAGCCTTGATTCGTATGAATTTATTTTAAACAGAAATCCAAACCTGTGCCACAAATATTTCTGAGGGTGAAGTACCTCCTCTGTACAGACCACCACACACTTGGAAAGCACCCAGAATCCTCCAGCCAACTTGACCCCTGTGTAGGTTGACTGGAGGATTTGGGTCACTATTATTTTCTGAACAGAATGAGTTTTCCAAGCCCTCATTTTCCATAGACAGGTATGAAAATGAAAAGAGATACAAGGCAACAAACTTGCTCTCAGAATATGGATGTCACATGACATGTCAAATGTGGGAGTAAATTGTCATGCTTCTCAACTGTCAGCGTAACCTTCCACCTTAAGGAAAATCTGTACAGACGACAGACATTGCTAATAGAGATGGGCACGACTTGAAAAAAAATTTTTTTGAGTTGTCGTTAGTCGGGCCGGTTCCGTTTCGGGTCGTTTCCGTTTTTCGTGAAAATTCGCAAAAATTAGTCGGTTTGTTTTTTCGTTTTTTTGTTTTTGTTAGTACTGGTTTTTTGGGGGGAGCGGGCTCCTGGAGGCACCTCTCTGGGGTGGGTGCCTCCTCTGGCCCGCTATAAAGGGAAAGTGGGCTCCTGGAGGTACCCGTGGGTGCCTCCTATCCTCACCCACTAGGAAGGGGAAGCAGGCTCCAAGAGACCCCTCAACATGGGGGTCTCCCCTCCTCACCTGCTGCTGCTGCAAAATGCTATGCAATAGCCATATGGATATTGCATAACAGAATGTGCAGACAGTGACTGTGAAGACTAGTGGATGGCACTGAACCCAGAGCCATAGTGAGATGCCTAACTAAGGCTCTTGCACCACCATGTCTCACACATAAGGGAATTGTACTTGCGTGTAGTGCAATGCAAGTACATCTGGCTTAGGGTTAAGGTGGGATAGGGTTAGGGCTAGGGCTAGGCTAGTGACGGGTAAGGTTACGGTGGGCTAGTGGGTTGCACCTCTGGGTGCCTCTCTGACCCACTAAGAAGACAGTCTGTGACGTATGGGTACGGAGTCAAGGGTTAGGGTTAGGGTTAGGGGGCTAGGGCAGGTTTTAGGGGGCTTTTTGGCACATCCCAGAAGTCTCCATGGCCAAGTGGCCATGCGATTGGTGGTGGGATGGCTCCAAAAATTTGCATGGTCGTCCACTCCCACATGGCTGGCCACTCGGCCAGCCCATCATTGCACAGGTGTAAATAAAATAAAATAAAATAAAATCAATGGAGGACGGAGGAGGAGAGGAGAGACATTTTGTTGCAAGAAAAAACCCACTGCTACTGTGAAAAATGTGGCAGACTGCAGTTTATAAATTTTCGCGTGTTTCTGTTGTGCTTGTGTGTTTTTGGACCACGATTTCAAAAACAATATTGCGTTCGCCACCCCATTTTGGATCCCCCGCCCGCACCGCATGGCATGGCGACTCGAGTCTGGCTGCCCAGGACAGGGGGGAGGCGGGACCCCCCCTCCAGAAACCACCCCTCCGATAGGTGCCCTGCGCCCTTAGTCAAGCAGGCATTTTTCCGCCTGCTTTTTTGGCCCGGGAATGGGTGGGGGGAGAGTTTAAAAGTTTTTTCCTCTGCCGTCCATGCCGCTTGCTTGCGCTTTAATTGTGGCGGCCGGCGGCCGGCGAGACTGGGCTTTTTGCTGGCTGGCCGCGAGCCTGCGGCGAGTGGCGAGTCCCACCAGAGCAGCCCAGGACGGGGGATGGGGGGGGAGGCCGGGGACCTCCAGAAACAACCCCTCTGGTAGGTGCCCTGAGGCACGGCAGGCATTTTTCCGCCTGCTTTTCAGCAGGGAACCGGTTTTTTTTAACTTTTAAAAACTTTTTTTCTGTGCCGCGTGGCATCGCGCGATCGCGCGATGCAAGGAATGAGCACGACAAATCAGACCAAAATTGTTCGTTCGTCGGTTCGAGCTCGAAGTCTGGCGGAGTAATTCCCGTTACCGTTTCCGTAGAGTAACGGAAACGAGTAACGGAAACGGAAACGGGAATACCGCTAAGTTGTGCCCATCTCTAATTGCTAACTCTGCAAAGGGAAAGACTGGGCTGTGACATAGGAGTCGAAATTTTTGACACCTGTTATTGTTCAGGAAGCAGTACAAAGTGCACTTTCAAGTACGGCACAAAATTAGCCATGTCATTCTTATTGTCAAGGGCCCCATTCTAATTGCCTATGCAGCGCTTTACGTAATTTTCTTGTCGTTCCTAGCAGGTAACATTGAGGTAGAAAGCCTTTTAACCTCCTTTAAAAGGATGATAACAGAAGCAAGAAAGACCACAAATGTAAAAGAAGATGTGACAGAGAAGGAGCTGGAGGTAACAAAATGGAGATCCTTTGTGGCAGGAATACTAATAACAGTCATGGAGGAACAAAAGCAAAGCCTGTGAGGTGGTCATGGGTTTCAGTTATGGAGAGACAAGTGGACACAAAGTGATTCTAACTAACATAACTTTTTATAGCCATGTCACAAGAACAGGAAGCAAAAACCATGATGAACCCTACAAGAAATCAAATCCGGTAGGATGTGATCGACGAACATTGGGGCTAGGAAGTAGATCCTATTGAACTCAATGGGTCTTTGGTGAGTAAGCATACTTAAAATTACATTCTCACAATGGGAACTGGGGTTCTCAGATGAAAAGGCTTTGGTGTGGAAAGGATTCCACTCCGGTGTGCAGTGGTTTTAGTTTAATACATTTTAGGTTTTATAAATGTGTTACTTACACCTGCATCCCTACAGCAGCTGGTATCCCGTGGTGGTCTCCCATCCATGTACTAACCAGGCCCAGCCCTACTTAGCTTCCATGATCAGGTGAGAATGGATGTGCTCAGTTGCCAAATTTCTTTTGCTTTTAAATTGTTTGTTCTTTAAATTTAAAATATCCGATAAATTTCCATTTTCTTTGTCTCTAGGATCTTTTCCTATAAGTCTTCTTTCTTTGGGATACCTGTCTTTTCCCCATCTCTTGCATGTAATATTCTTGCTGCAATTATTCTATGTATCACTACATATCCCTTCCTTACATCTGCCATCTAAGGCATAATATTCAACAGAAACAAATTTGATTTAAAAGGCATAACAAAAGAGAATGTTTTTTGTAAAAGTTCATGTACCATTTTCCAGTAGCTTTTAATGTCACTGCAAGCCCACCACATGTGACAGAAACCACCCTCCTGCTTGTTAGATTTTCCATACATTTGATATATTTGGATACAAATCAGCCAGTTTTGAATGAATTTCACTATTCATTTTTAAAATCTGTGCCCATCTCTAGTTGGATTACAACTCTTCCCTGCTTCTACAAGTATGTGTGTGCTTTTGTACATATTTCTTTTCAAAACATATCTTCTTCTACATAGTGATTTTAATATGTGAGTTTGCTTATAGTTTTTTTAGCGGCAGCCATATACATTTTTCAGATATGTTGCATTTTAATTCCTGCATGCATTTTCTTCTATTTTGCTATGCAAATAGCATCTTGGAAAATACAACCACAAGCTTAGAAACATAAAAAATTCAGAGCACAGCCTGTGCTTAGGACTGTTTTCAGTTCAGAGAGGCACAAACGGAGTAACCTTGCATTAAAACACAAACCCAATAAAATTCTCATTTATTGTTATACTTCATCTGAACAGCACAGAGGTGGGCATTTTTCATTTTTTACACAGACTAAGCTTCCACACCTTTGATATCATGTTTGACCTCAAGTAAAACCATGCCTTGTCAATGTGTGCCAAGTCCCTGTGAGAAACCCAGACAGATTTTGTACATAACATGAACAAATGAACTCTTCCACAACAAGCAGGTTATAACTTCCACTGGTAGGATCAACTGGGTCAGTATCTTACTGATGCTAGTCTGTCTGAGTTTCTAGATGTTGTCTATAATGGTGACAGAATTTACAGTATACATGTTTTAGGTTACATATTGCAGGAGGCATGTACAGTAACAAGTACTCCATAATTTTTCCCCATCTTTATGATTTTTGACATTTCATCCTGCAGGGTCTCCATGGAATATAAATGATTTCCCAAAGCAGCAATGGGGAGAAATGTTGAGCATTGCCACCCCCACCCCCACCCCCCCCACACTGATTTCCTGTACATGATTAAGATTGGCTGTGCCCTGCAGCTTGTGTCTGAAGTATTAGCCTCTGCAAGATTTATGTGCCTTTCTGCTGCTCTTGTCAATTACAGGCTCTAATACTGGTCAGTTTCAATAGTTGCAAAAGTGAGTGGGGAACCTGAAATTGGCAAGAAGTGCTTCTAAGGAATTATGTGCAGAATGGATAGGTATCTAATGCCTTATGTGGAGGATTTACTAAGGACCTTTTTCTGGCTGTGGAGGAGGTAAGAAAGGTAGAAAATATCATAGAAAACTGGAGAATTGCAAGTATTTGGAGTCACAACCCTAGCTCTCAATGGGTGAGATTCACGTCCCCAACTGCATTGTAAACAATATCTTCTCAAGGAAAGATCTGCAGGTAAGGAATGTTACAGTGCATCAGCTCTAATTTCTCTGCTTCTGCCCTTGGTTTTTAATGCATATCACATTGAAAGTCCTGTCAATGACAAAATATTTATGGCAAGAATTGTAGAGAGCAGGCAGCAGATCCATATTTGAGCATGTTTTAAAATTTCAGAGGGCTTTTTTCTGTTCTACATTCAATCTGAGATGCTCATTACTAATGGAATAATATCAATTTTGCATGCACTAACACTGGACATCAATGGGAGGGGACTTTACAGCTTAATGCAATTGTCCTTTGTCAGAGGACTCTGTTGTCTTGAATGGAATTAGTGGCAATTGCCCTCCCCTTCCTGTTTGTTTGTTTGTTTGTTTGTTTGCTACCATTATCTGTGTAGTAGTAAGCTGCCTAGATGCCCTAAGCACATCCGATCTCACCTGATTTCGGAAGCTAAGCAGGGTCGGCCCTGGTTAGTACTTGGATGGGAGACCACCAGGGAATACCAGGTGCTGTTAGGTGCCTGGAGTAGGAACTGGCAAACCACTCCAGTGTTCCTGCCAAGAAAACTCCATGGACATGGAGTCACGGAGAGTCGGTCACGACTGTAACGACACAACACACACAGTAGTAGTAGTAGTAGTAGTAGTAGTAGTAGTAGTAGTAGTAGTAGTAGTAGTAGTAGTAGTAGTAGTAGTAGTTCTTCTTCTTCTTCTTCTTCTTCTTCTTCTTCTTCTTCTTCTTCTTCTTCTTCTTCTTCTTCTTCTCCTTCTTCTTCTTCTTTATTTGAACTTCCTCCAAGCAACAGGTATGGAGGGTTGCTTTCACAAGGTAAAGATTCCATTTTTCCTTTTATTTCCCTTCTGACTAAAAGGTAACTGTAAGTAAAGATATCCATTTTCAAACCTTAAAGGTTTTTAGAGGGTTTTTTTCCATGCCACAGTTTGTTTGCAAAATGAACCGAGGAGGGTGGCTATTAAGAATGAACTGATCTTTCCACATTTTCTCTGAGCTGGTTTTTCTCCCTCATACTCTATTATTTAAAAGTAATGAGCATAATTCCTCAACAATTATGTGGCTTTTTAAGGTATTGAATCAACTAGTCTCACAATGAAATATTCCCTTTTGCTCTAAATAATTCTATAAACAAATGCATGCATGTAAATGGCTAATATACATGTTCGTGTTTATGGCAAGTTATATAAATGCCACTGACAACACTTGCTGCATATGTCTAATTTCACACTCACTTATCGGTACTGAATATATTGAAAGCACAATATATTGAAAGCACACTATACATTCAGTATAGTGAGATATATGAAAACTCATGAAATAATTAGCGCCAGAGGACTATGCTATCTTGAATGTAATTTGTGGCAAACTCACGCTGAATTGAACCTACTACATGGATGCTTAACATAACTTGCAAGTTAGTGCAAATGGGTCTGATACACAGCCAGAAAGCACCTATGTGATTTTAGGGCTCCCCAATTATATTTTAGCCTAGATTTGAGCCAATATTATTATTATTGTCACAAACAATTGAAGACTAATGCCCTAGAAACTCTTTCACATTGAAAATTAAAACACACATATAAAGAATCTACTCCACTGGATTTTTTTTCTCCTTTGACTTCACCCAGTCTATACAACTTGGGGTAATATGTGCTCTGGAATCCAGATGTTGACAGTTGCATTGATTATAGATGCATTCAAATACCATATTCAGCAAAGGTGGCACTTGCAGAGAGTAGCAACCCCCAGAGATGAAGGAGTGAAATTAATCCCCAGACTTGCCAAAGTTCCGCCACACCTGATATATAGCCTCATACGAAAACTGTGTATCTAAAGATAGGCCTTTGTGACAATCACAACAAAACAGAGAGACTGAGAAGTGCAGACAATTTCATACCTGTTAAAAGCATCTGCATAGCTATACCACAGCGGTAAAAGCAGGTCAAAGCAATGTGCATGCTAATAAGTATCCCATAGTGCTAACCATGGTTTCAGGAAGAAGAATAACACACATTTAATGTTCTCTTTCTTCTGTTTCTCAGCAGGCAGCTTTTAGAGCCAAACTTTTCTTGTTTTGCTGCATCCAATAGGATTAAAAAGAATGCAGAATTGCTATTTTGGTTAATTGTTCATGAGATCTCATTAAACTTTCCCTTAAAACCAATATTCCATTTGTTCCATTGTAAGGAATTTAAATTTATGAGGGTCCCGTGCCAGCGTGCCTGCGCTTCATGGGCTGCAAAAGACCACGTCTGAGTCTCAGGAGACGAGAAAAGAATTTATTGATTGATCAATCAGGGAGACCCGACCCGGTGTAAATTCCAGGCGAGGTCTCCGCCCAAGCATTGGAAGGCGAAACATTTTATAAGGTTCCTCTATCCTTTGTCTTCCCTTAACTGAAATTACATCATACACACACCTGCTACATACATCAAATACTAATTGACACTTTTTAGTCATTTATTTCGTATTTCTGACACTTGCCTAAAAGTTCTACTGGTACGTTTGATCTCCTCCCCTCACAGGCAGGGAGGGTAGAATCATCCTTATGTCCTTGGACATCTGACAGTTACAAATACCAGACTCTGAGATAAGGCCTCCCTGGTATGCCTTGGACACACGTTAATTGCTAGTGTGTGATCCTCAAAGCTTAGGAACTTAATTGGATCCTTGAATTCATAATTGCTTTTGCTGACTTAGCGGAAGTTCCTTTTCTCTATTCTAGCCGGAAAGGCTTGACCAAAGATTTTACTAAGTTTACAAGAATACAAATGTAGATACATGTGACTGTGATACATATATGTATATATATATATATATGTATATACGTGGAGTGCTTAAGTGAATATAACTACATTATTCGTGTCACTAGTGTGGCTATATATGTATATATATATATATATACATATTGCTTAGAATACATTGTTGTTGAAGACATGAGGGCTTGTCCATACCTGTGGTTAGTAAAGCAGCCATATATATTTATAAATATATAATTAGTCAAATGTCCTCCCTTACACTCGGCCCTGACGCGTTATGGAAATTTACGCCAGTAAATTCTCCATAAGTTGCCCTCCCGTGGACTTGTAAGGGACAAAGAAACATATAGAAGGTGTATATACAAAAAAGCGTGAGTATTGGCTTGAGCTTCCCTGCTTACCATTCATTCCCTTGGAGAGGGGTGTCATCATGAGTGACTTTTCAGTGTTCCTGACGAGAGTATCAGCAGTGCTGCCAGGAAAACTTTTCCCACCCCTTTTCTTCTCACAAAGGGCTTATAGGCACAAAATGATTTGTGGCGTCTCATGGTGAGGGACGCATTTGGACAAAGAAATCCCCATTAATTCACTAGGGGACTCTCTATAGTGAAATGTTAAGTTACCAGATAAAGTTTAGCAATGTCTGGGAGTTAAAAAGACCCTCTGGCCAGACCCGCAGACTGCAATGGATGGATACGTTTCACAGACCATAGCATTTAAATGTCCCCTGTTTGAGGAATGCAACATGATCACAACCTCCCACGGCCTGCTGCTCACTGCTCAAAGATTCCAAATTCCCAACCTCTGAAGGGGCTGGCATAATATTGTGATAGACTTGGATATCAAGATCCCTGTCCCAAAGTGATACCTAAACAGCAGATTTGTTCAGTACCTTATATCAGGACAATCATGAAACCCAAATAAATTTTCTTGCAGCAGCAGTGCAAATGTGAGATATCTTGCTTATGTGTTTGGTAATCAGGCTGAAAACCCCTGAATTCCATTTAGGGTCAGTTTGCAAATCAAACACTTATAGAAATATGAGCAAAGCTCCTCTGCCAGCCTGCTCCCTTTTGCTGACAAATGGCTTTAGACCTTGAAATGTGACTTTGCATACTGTCATTTTTCATAAAGATACACAAACAGGAGTACCTGATTTCATAGAACAAAGATCATAACATGATTTTCAACCTTATTCAGGTGTGTGGTATGCTTTGAAACTCAAATGATAGCAGGTTGTGCAGAATTACCCAGTTGTTCATGCATACAGGGCAACCCAGATGATAGACATTAATCTTAGAAAAAAACCAATTTTTAGCCATAAACCATACTCAATAGTTATAGTCCCATGGTAGAGTCACGGATGAGCTATTGAAATCAAAGCAGAGATGTTTCTGTAGCTGTCAGTTCACACACAGAATCAGCCCCACAAATATGGGACAAAAAGTAATTCATCATTGCCTTTGGTGAAGTAAATAATGTAGACAGCTACTCTAGAAAACCATTGTTTTGTGGAACATCCAGAAAGGCACTTCAAACTTTTACAATGACTATCAATAATAGGCAATAATACAATAAACAGTGATTAACAATTACCGTCCCCTTTGCAAGGCTTCGAAATAAACGCTCACTTGTGGATGCTGGTGTGTGTGGCGACACAAGTTCACAATTTCTTGGTGGTCCAGCGCATGGTGAAGGCATGTGAAGGTCTGAATTTGAACCCCACCAAGTTTCTGTCCCGACGAAAAGGGGTGAAATTGCGGGCGTAAAGTCTGTTGGCCGCAATCCAAAACCGGAATCAATGGCTGTGCGGCTTCGTGGTTGTAAATCTCCCTCTCCCCCCCACAAACAAAGAAAAAGAAAAGAATAAAAGAAAGGAGGCGGATAGACAGGATGACAACCTGTCCACCCGGGATGCATGGGGGCAAGGCAACAAACGGCAGTGGGGGTCTTCAAAGCGCATAAAGCAAAGGCGCCCCCCAAGAACAGGCAGGATGACCGCAGGTCAGGCGCACTTCATCGACCTTCGTCCAGGGAGATGCAAGGCGACACCGGTCCGGGCTCTTCCCCTCTGGGTAGTTGGCTCAGGTCCACGCAGGTAGAAGGGGGTCCACACCGAAAGGACGTGCAGAGCGAAATCATCGCGGCGATGTCATCAGGGGTGTGGGATGGATAGCCTCATGGACCACAGGAGAGGTCCCACGGACAGTATTCACGAGAGTCGCTGCCGGCCGTCCAAACCAAAGGACTCCAGGCTCCAGAAGTGAGGAATGGCAGGGGTGCTTTCCCAGTGCGAAAAGTCCTGCATCCCAGGCATATCTGGACAAAAATTAAGCACACACACACGAACGAAACAAACAGACACAGAACACAAACACACACAAAATGCCCCCGCTGCTGTCTTTGTGCTGCAAGGCAGGGTGGCACAGTCTATCTGACAGTCTTAAAAACAGGAAGGAGAGAGAAAAAAAATGTTGCAAAAGGTAGAATAAGGCTTCCGTTTTTGCAGAACCAGTCTGTGAACGGGGGAAGCCAAAGTTTATGGTGAGGACGCATCTGTAGTCGGCAGTGTATGATGAGTGCTTGCAAGATGATCTCGCAGGATCTCACAAGCGAGGGGCTCAGGCGTCCCCAAACAGGCACCTGAGATAGATCTCATCCCCAAAGTCAAATAGCCCTGCTACATGGGGACAGCAAAAAAAAAATGTAGCTGGCAGAATATCCAGGAGATGCAAAGTAGGCTCTTAACATGAACCAAATTGTTCCGGAGGGGGGGGGGTTGGACTGGCAAGCGGAATAACAAAGCCACGGCTGGCCACACTTCAAAACAAAAGTCAGTGGCTGTTTTAAAAACCCACTCTCTCCCCCCCCATAAACAAACAGAGAGAGAATCTGTCACCCTGAGTTGAAAGTGAATCAGCAGGCTGCTTCAGGACCTTCCGAAGTGTCAACGCACGCTGTCAGCTGGGGGAGGATGCCTCAGGACGGAAAGTGTGTCCTCCAGCGTCTTTCCAAGGGGGAAGAGACAGACAGACCGAAACAGACGAACAATAAACACACACACAAAAATTGCCACGCAAGCTGCAGAACATGGCCTGGTTCTCCAGATATGATAGGGCTACATGCAGTACACTGTGTGCAGATTCCAATGGCACAGTGCAGTGCAGTCTATCTGAAAGGCTGAAGAAGGGGGGCAAAAAAATGTCGCAAAAAGCAAATGTCCTGCAGAATGGGGCATATCTCTTTGTGAAACAAGCATATGAATGGGGGGGGGTGTGCAAATGTTCGGAAAAATCGTTTGGCCATAGTACACAACTGCACTTTAGTAGGTGTGCACAAATTCAGGTCGGCCATGGTCACGCTACTAGGCTCCCTATGAAATTTGTAACAAATTAATAATGTGCACTATAGAGCCATTCTGAAAAATAGGGAAGCTTGCCCGTTACATGCACAAAACAGGAAAAGAAAAATCGTGAAGTCCATTTCGGTTTCTAAAAAAAATAAGCCTCAATTTCCTCAAAAGGGGGGGGGGGCTACTTCTGAGACCAGGCGTGGGTTAAAAGCTGCAACCCAGGCGAGCCTTTTACTGCCTAGGGCAAAAGGAAAGAAAAATCTTTTATTCCCCTGTGTTGACTTAGTTACAAAAAGTCATTGAAATCGGAAGTAGCTTTTAAACTTATCTTCGAAAAACCTAATTAAGAAAAATGTGCAGTGCGTAGAGTAAGCAAGGCTCGTCTTAAATGCTGGCGTGTAAGCCTGTTGAACGCTTTGGGACTGACCCGTACGTTACGTTACTCCAGGCTTGGGAGAGAGAAAAAAAGGAAAACTAGGCTGTTTTGTCAACATTCCTCAAATTCCTCTGGGAGGGGGGAAAGAGAGGTGGCATGCTGGCTTGAGAGCAGAAAGAGAAAGGAGGGGTGTAGACTTTTAAAATTCCCCCGCGGCTGGCTTTTTGCAGCCTGAGGCTAGCAGACAATCTCCTTTAATTACTCTGTAATTAGGTGAAAAAAAAGGCACTAAACTAATTAAGGCAACCTATTATCCCTGTGGTTTGTGAAGGTATCTACTTAAGCCTAATTTGGGATGCATGACTCTCGTACAAAGAAACAAGAGCCAGAGTGTGAGACCCCGCGTTATTGATACGCCTTAAAAAAAAAAATGTCACAGGCGTTTCCAGCCAGAATGTGAGAACAAAAAAAATGATTTTATTTTATGTTATTTGTACCTTTTTGGCGGCTTTTAAGAACCCCTTCGTATTTTAAATAATAAAAAACCTTGTCCTGCTCTCAAGAACCTGTTAGCAGCTGTTTTAAAAAGAGGAAGGGGAGTCCCTGCTTTGGACCACTTCCAGCACAGAAGTCTCAGGCCCTTCGTTTTCCTCATGGAGCTGACGTACTACAAGGGATTTGGATAAAGATTCCATATTCAGAGATTTAGACAAATTTTGTTGGGGAAATAGGAACTGTCTAAAAGCATGGATTAAATAATGCAATGGGATACAAATAGAGCCTCTGCTTCTCAATTACTGGTGCGTCCTGTGGGTTGCTGCCTCAGTCTGCCCATCATGAACCCTGCCCATTCTCGTCCCTGACTTACACTTTCCTTCTACCTGGTTTCCTTTAACTATTTCTTGTCTCTCTCTCTCTCTCTCTTTTCCTCCTCTCTCTCTGTCTCTTTCTCTCCTTTCCTCTCCCCGTTCTAATGGCATCTCCAAGGTCCTGATCTAGGTAGGAGATGGGAGGGAATTCTATTTTCAGTTGCTCCTAAGAATCTCCTTGTTCCAAATTAAATTTTCTCATGGTTCCAGCCAGGGCTTACTTGCAAGGGGGGGGGGGGGAAGGCTGCCCTAAGCCTTTTAGGTGCAAAATCTTAAGGAATGATGTTATCACTTGGTTTTTTAATTGCTAGCTCGCTGGGCTATGAGTACAAAAATGCTAGCTGTCTTTTCAGAGCACATAGTCGGTCTGAAAGGGGTGGATGTTCAGTTCACCCATGGGACCGGCCGTGCTAAGAAAAGTATTTCTCAAACGCCCTGTGATGATTTCTTCTTAAAATGTCCCTATAGGTTGTGAATTATGTTGTGTAACAAGCCAGGCTAAGTTATACAAAACATGCGGCTTGAGTATTCAAAAATATCTTCTTGCAGTGTCTATACTTCCCCTGGTTTATAAAATTGGGGTCTTCTCATTTTGGGTGATTTTTTACTGCCTCTGGACATATTAACAGGCAATACGCGGCTTGCCACCCTCCCCTTTTTGAGGGCTAGAAACTTAATCTTTGGGATGTTAAAGTCCTGCCTTTGTCAGAGGGTACTTTCTTGAAATTTACATTTGTTGCATTCAATATCAAAATCAGGTCTCCTTATGGCAACGTGCCAATCTTGCCACAGGGTTCCTTAACATAGGGCACAGAAGCTGAATTAAGTTATGCCCATCTACCTCCTTGTTAAAGGTTTATTAGTATGCTCATAAATTCTCCCGCATACCAAACGGACTCACACTCAATTAATTACACATCAAGCACGCCCAACAGTTGATACTAAGATTTGATTTCCCTGCTTTTGACTATTAATAGTTCAGAAATAACGTCCCTACCTGTCTCCTCATGTGGTGCATAGCAACCCCTAGCTCCGTTCAGAGCTTCCACATCCAAGGAGTTGGGCATTGGCGTAGCGGGATGGAAGCACCTCCTGAATGCTTGAATAAGGCAATTCAGAAATGCACATCTCCTGCCCAGCACGTCCTGTCCTCTCAAGGCTCCGCGCTCTCCCCGAGTTCCCTCAACTCTATACGCATCCATCCCCACTTCTGTCCTGTCGCCTTCGTTCTATTACACTTCCTCTTCCCATCTGTCCCTTTCCATACTTCTTCAGTCCACTGTCCTGCCTTCCTGCTACCACACTTCTTTTCTGTCCATTTGCCAACCATTTCTCCTCATCTTTTCCTCCATCTATTCATTTCTTTAGTTCATTATCTTTCCTTTCTTTCCATCATCTTTCAGGTTTCCTACCCAATGTTACTAAAAATGCATTACTCAGATACCCTGTGATGTTTTCCCTGTAAAATGTCCCTTCAGCTGGTAAATCTTTTGTGTGACCAACCAGTCACAAAATACATAGGATGTTGTTTATCCATGAGTACTCAAAAGTACCCTTCTCACTGCCCATTTTTCCCCTGGTGTTATTAAAATTGCTGGCGGGGTCTTCTAGTTGGCAGGGTATTTAGTCTCTATATTACTTAACTAAGCACGTCCTTATGAATTCACACGCCTCTTGCTAGCAAGTCATAATTGGTCTGCCCTCCTTGAGGGCTAGAATCTTAATTTGAGATGGCAAAGTCCTGCCTAATCCTATTTAGAGGGGCTCTTCTTAAAACTTACTTTTGTTCCATGTAATACTAAAATCATTACTTCTGGTGGCAGAATTCCAATGTTACCACATCACACATCAAAAGGGGGTGCATAAACTACACTAGTTTACCCCCATAGGTTTACTTTAAAGGTCTAACTGTGTTCCTATGATTTCTCCCACACAAGCATCAAACGGACTCACACCTCACACTCAAATGCGCATCATACACGCCAACATGTGATTCAGCAACCATACACAACTCTCCCACATTTCTGTTTCCCCAGTTAACTGCGATCCCTTGCCTAAGAATAAATCTTTTTAACTTCTCTAAAATCAAACGGAGTTGATGTCGACACTCCGTTGGTAGTAATGTGGGGCAAAGACTGCCACTCTTTGCCACCGCTTTAAGCACAGGGGATGGCCATTCCCCTGCTGTTACGTAGGGTATAGAGGCATAGCCCCTTACCCTGAAAAACACATATACATGAAGCTTCTTTTACACAAAATTCAAAAGTGGAATCATCATCCCACATACCCATGCATTAATATATCTCTTAAACTTATCCCAGGACGGCGGAGCCACACTCCCCTCCTGTTTCAATACTGGGGGCGGACACTAGGGCTACTGGCTTCTTTGCAAAAGAACCGTTCCACCCTTAGAAGATTTGGGGGTTCCGTAACCCCTACTCTCTCCTGGTCCTCGGGATGCTAATGACGCATTCGTCATTTCTCGTCTCCTACCCCCGGGGCCGACAATAAGAATTCGCAATCTTCTCCACTCCACAGAGCTGCTAGATTCGAACTCAAGCCACCCCACAACTAGTTTTCTCTTCTTACCAGATTTCTTTTGCGCAGTCCTCTTACAGTTCCTCCGTTGTTCTGCCGGCTTTGTTTCTCCTTAAATAACAGTATTGTGTCCAATGCTGATAGAACAAGTCTCCTCTCAAAATCAGAGGGTCCGGACTAGATTTGTTCCAGGGTCAGCATGAATTCTTACTGTGATTTAAGTCAGACTCCCAAGAGCGCTGGGGCAGTGGCGCGATCCGAGTCACGGCACCAGAAATGTAAGGAATTTAAATTTATGAGGGTCCCGTGCCAGCGTGCCTGCGCTTCATGGGCTGCAAAAGACCACGTCTGAGTCTCAGGAGACGAGAAAAGAATTTATTGATTGATCAATCAGGGAGACCCGACCCGGTGTAAATTCCAGGCGAGGTCTCCGCCCAAGCATTGGAAGGCGAAACATTTTATAAGGTTCCTCTATCCTTTGTCTTCCCTTAACTGAAATTACATCATACACACACCTGCTACATACATCAAATACTAATTGACACTTTTTAGTCATTTATTTCGTATTTCTGACACTTGCCTAAAAGTTCTACTGGTACGTTTGATCTCCTCCCCTCACAGGCAGGGAGGGTAGAATCATCCTTATGTCCTTGGACATCTGACAGTTACAAATACCAGACTCTGAGATAAGGCCTCCCTGGTATGCCTTGGACACACGTTAATTGCTAGTGTGTGATCCTCAAAGCTTAGGAACTTAATTGGATCCTTGAATTCATAATTGCTTTTGCTGACTTAGCGGAAGTTCCTTTTCTCTATTCTAGCCGGAAAGGCTTGACCAAAGATTTTACTAAGTTTACAAGAATACAAATGTAGATACATGTGACTGTGATACATATATGTATATATATATATATATGTATATACGTGGAGTGCTTAAGTGAATATAACTACATTATTCGTGTCACTAGTGTGGCTATATATGTATATATATATATATACATATTGCTTAGAATACATTGTTGTTGAAGACATGAGGGCTTGTCCATACCTGTGGTTAGTAAAGCAGCCATATATATTTATAAATATATAATTAGTCAAATGTCCTCCCTTACACCATCAACTATTGTTGGGTCCAGAAAAGATAAATCTGCTTCATTATTCTTAGCTGAGCCCAGGTTGTTTAAAATATTGCTGAATGGGAAAGAATCTTCAACTCTAACCAATTAGAGATATTACTATTTTTGTAATATCTCTAATTACAAAAGTTATGGGGTAGGAAGTTGTGGGGTAGGTATATACTTCTTTTCGTAGTTAAAATTTAAAAATCACTCTCTCATTACCAAAGCACTATCTGATGTCTGCTTTGTAAATTGATGGTGAGTTTAGAAAAGAAAGGGGAAACTTTTGTGGGGTTCATTTCCCACCCTGTGTTGGAGCAAAAATCCATTCCATAAACAACTGGAAGAAGAAATAGGTCCCCTCTTTAAATCAATATCTGTCATCACAGGGGAAAGGAGACTTGCCTTTGAAGGTCATTTTGGAATCGCACTTTTAAGGCAGATGCCGGCTGCCAATCTCGTGATAAATTTAGTTGCTTGGAGCATACTCAGGTTGGAGGCAAGATGATGGAATTCTGAAGTGGTGGGGAATGAGCCATCATTGCTGGAGTGAGGCACACTCTGTCGCCTCTGATCACCAACACTACAGAGGTCTTCAAAAACGTGCAGTGCCCGTTGACTAGAGGTGATGGCAAGACAAAGGAAATGATTGTGTACATCACAGACACTCCTGTCACACACTCTCTATGCTCCATTTTGTAATGATTTCCCAGCCTTTAGTAGATGGAGGGGGCAGGAATGAGAAGCAATTGGGGACGGCAGCCTAGCCTCCAAATAATAGCTCCTTTTCCCCTTCCCGGTTTCTTTTATTTCGAGCCTCAGTAAAAGTACAATGTTTGCCACAGTCATCTCTGTCTGCTGGAAGAAAGGTTCTGTGAATCCATCTGATCCCCAAGATGTGCAGTATGTAGACATTAAAAAATAATAATAACCCCACAACGTTTTTCAAGAAAAAGAAGTACAGTCTCCAGTTTTATTTCTGCTTCTATAGATAGTCCTATTTAATTCTGAGCTTGTTTGTTGTAGACTAAGGGCGTTTATACACGACCCCTAAGCTCCGCCGCAAATGGCTGCAAGGTCCGGACCTTAAAAATGTTTACCCACCAGCTCCGGACTTTGCAGACAATTAAGTGCGACCCCGCCCACTTTAGCAAGACCAAACAGCAGTTTTCTTGTACCTGCTTTTTGGAGGTGACAAATATTTGATCCGGAGTAAGGATAGTGAGTGCGGGGCTCTCCTGGCTTCCGTTTGTTCTTTTTTTGCGCCCCGCCCCTTTAAGAGATCTGAATGCTGCCCGGAACAAAACGGAGGTAAGAAGGCAGTCTTTTCTTTCTTTTTTCTCCCTCCCTCAGGCAGCCAGCAACCAGGAAGTGCGGAGGGGGGTGGGGACAGAGGAAGAGCGAGGAACCCCTAAGATCTCTGGTCCGAATTTAAGTGGCCAGCGGATCTTAGGGGTCATGTAAAAAGGCCCTAAGAGATTCTGGCAATGCTTCTGTAAGGTCTGGATGCTGTGTGCATAGACAAGTACAATGGAAAGATGTCCCATAACTGGAAGGAAATACCAATTAGAAACAATCTCTTTTCGTTCACTGTTTTCTGTACAGGATGTATAATGTGACAATAGTAGGCGCTCAAAGGTTCTTTCTCCCTTCTAGCCTGAAACGGACAAAGCATCAATCTTTGGGCTACTAGAAAACAACCACACTCCATCAGAATAAAGGAATGATCATGAAATCTAGTTTAAGAAAATGTCCATTGATCTCAAGGATTAACATGGGGGCACCGATGAAGGAAGCAGTTGCTTAGATATCCCGGGTCCTAAACCCTTTGCTTGATTACCTTCACTTGACAATCAGACCACATAACCCAAATGCAGAAGGTTCCAGATTCAGTCTTTGGAATCTCCCTGAACAGAATCCTGACTGAGACATGAAAACACTACTGATTCGTACAGGCCAATGGTCTATGTTGAGATAAATCCTTTTCCTGTGTTCATATAGATTAACACCGTCTCTTTGTTGTTTTTAAGTGAGTAGCCAAAATCTTGTGAATTATGACATTCACCGACAAAGGCTAACAATCAAAGATGACGTTTGTGAGAGAGGGGGTGGGTAAGTATGTTTGTGTATGCATATATTCCTGGATAGCTCAGTGGTTAAGAGGTTGGGAGTTCGATTCCCTATGGTGCCTCCTTAACAGGGACTGGACTTGATTATCCATTGGGTCCCTTCCAGCTCTGAGTTCTAACTAGATGGTGATGATGATCTGCTTTTCATAAATTCAGAAATAAATTGCATTCAGACAACAGTCAACTTCCAAAGAGCTATACCTAAAGACCCATTTTGACTTAAGGTATGCAAAAAGGTAAAGTTTTCCCCCCTCCCGCACATGTGTATTAGTCATGTCCAGCTCTAGGGGCAACACTCATCTCCATTTTCAAGCCAAAGAGCCAGTGTTGTGCAAGTCCGTGGCCGGTGCACGGAACACTGTTTTACCTTCCCGCTTTTTATGGCGGTACCTATTTATCTACTTGCATTTACATGCTTTCGAACTGCTAGGTTGGCAGGAGCTGGGGTTATCAGCGGGAGCTCACTCCACTGCGTGGCACCCAGGATTTGAACTGCAGCCAACAGTTTCAGCACTCTAGTCTGCTGAGCCACCACACTCCATGGTAAGGTATATATTATGTATTAAATAAATATGCTAGGGACTGCTATTGTTATTCTGCTTTGGGATTAAGGGGGATTGGGGGGAAGGGTTTAATTCCCCTCTGGAATCAAGTCCTGATTGTGCTAAGGCATCCTTGTGGCTGTTACTTTCATTTGAAAGAGTGTACACATAAAGAATTGTGCCCAATTCCATGAATGCCTAGTTTCATTTGGCTCAAGGAACTCGGACATGCTTTGGGCCCTGCAGAGAAATTCTGCTTCTTTGCAGGCACTTTAAAATCATGGTGAACTTCAGTACCCTTACTTTTTTATTTTTTTAGACCAGAGTTGCAGATTTGATTAACTGTGCAGTGCACCCATAAGTGAACACACACTTTAATTAACTCCGGAATTAACCTACAAACCTCAGTGAACACAACAGAAAAATCCTAAAATCAGCATTTCTAGGTAAAGAATTTGACACCCCTCATTTTTCAAATTTGCACATAAATAGCTTTGGCCAGATCTTGTTTTCATTCCAATCCTCCTGTGAACTGTAGGTTGCATGTGGCTTGTTACATTTCCAGTTACTCTGCATCCTTTTTAATAACTAGAATCACCGAATGTTTATACCCTTTATCGTTCCATGTTATTTATGTGAGGCACTGAGTGCATTATATTATCCTAACTTAAAGGACTAAACTGCTGATTGACTCTCTGGGTGCAATAAACAACACTCTTAAAGCCATTGCTCATTAAGGTAAAAGGGTTATTGCACTATACATATATACAGCCATTTGCTCAGAGTGTCTCTCCTTATCGCAGTCACATCAACCAAGCTGGAATGTCTTCAGGCAATTTGTTGAATGATTAAGTTATGCTTCTGGCTTAGAAAAAAATAGGCCCTGTGTTAACATTTCCAGAATGTACATGACCAAGGCTGTTATCTATGCACATATCTATGCACTTCACATAGTCTGGTTAAATGCTTTCTATGGTCTCATTGTGCCTCCCTCCTTTATAGAGGGCGGACTTGATGATCCATAGAGTCCTTCCTAACTCTGCAGTTCTAAGATGAGTCTAGTGTTAAAGAGTCCCAGATGATATTTCTCTTTCAGCTAGGATTCTGTAGAAAGAACCCAAGTGCCAAGGAGCGAGATCTCTTATCTCAAGAAAGGTGTGTAACCTAAATCCATCCTGCCAAGTGGTAAGAAAGGTTTCACACTGCACATCAGGTATGGATAAGAAGAGCTGTCCTAGATAAGGATATACTGAATATTCACAGTTTATTCTTCTCATCTAACCCCCCCCCCCAAAAAAAAAGATTGTATCAAAACTTTGAGATATCCCATTGAAAAAATATCTCTGGGGTGGGAGTTTTCATTACTCCATGCACTGAAGACTAGGGCAAGTTGGTTAGGAAAAAACACTGCATTTTGCACACATGCCTGCATGGGTGTAAACATACTCGCCCCTTATGTCTTATGGTTAAAAGACCTTGCACAAAATGCTCTTGATCTTGTATGAAATGCATTTTCCCCTACATATTACATTCCTGACAATGTTTTGCAGATTCCCATTTCACACACACGCAAGAATACAGTGAGAAAATATTAGCATCCTTACTTCTGGATCATACTAAAGATCTGTCTTGTCTACTTCCATTGTGGCCACCCAGATACATATGGAAATTTTATGAGTAACAGATAAGTGAATTAACACCCTTGCACTTGTGTTCCCCAGCAAGTTGCACTTGGGACAGAGAGTGTTTGCTTTAGCAGGAATTGTGGGCCATCAAATTAGACGCAGCTTATTACAACTCTGAAGGAAGTGGACCCAACTTACTGGATCCACAGGAGAAGACAACCAAAATGGTGCACTGCTGGCCATGTGGAGCACAGCCCAGCAACTGTGTCATGTGCAGGGGCCCAGCTCGCAGGGGGCAGGGCTGACCCCCTTTTAAAAGGAGGAAACAGCAAAGAACTCCTGCCTTTGCAACCTGGGAGCCGGAGCGATCCCATCCCACCCACCCTTTACATTATGGTGATCTATAGCTTTAGAGTTTACTTGTGTGTTAATTGTTCTGCTGTTTCATGTTACAGCTTTAACAATAGCTTGCGGTTTACAGGCAGATCCAAGCAGAGAGAGTAGCAGGTGAGAACCTGCACGGACTGGATAAGTGATGAAGCATAGTCAGCGTGGAGGGGCCACAGGCTGTATTGGTAGCGAATAGCCAAAGGCACCTTTGTGGATATTGGCAGGGACTACTGGTGGGGTCTGCACCCCAGGGTGTCCAGCAAAACTGCCAAAGGGGGCATTCCTATTGGATTGAGGAACACAGAGGTATCGAGGGGCAGGTGGGAATCCCAGTCACTCAGCGAGAGTACTGCTTGTGGCAATCAATAAAGTTGTGGCCTTAAATTTTCCCAAGAAGAAATGGTGATAAGAATATAAGAACATAAGGGGAGCCATGCTGGATAAGGACAAAGGCCCATCTAGTCCAGCTTCCTGTATCTCACAGTGGCCCCACCAAATGCGTCTGGGAGCAGACAAGACTAGATTTCTGTCTCCTGATACCACTCCCCTGCATCTGGCCATTGAAGTACACCGGTTTTAAGACTGGAGATTACAGATCTCCATCATGGTTTGTAACCGGTGATGGACTTTTCCTCCAGGAACCTGTTCAATCCCCTTTTAAAGGCATCCAGGCCAGATGCCATCACCACATCCTGTGGCAGGGAGTTCCACAGACTAACAACAAGCTGGATGAAATAATATTTTCTTTTCTCTGTTCTCACTCTCCCAGCCCTCAATTTGAGTAGATGTCCCCTAGTTCTGGTATTTTGTGAGAGGGAGAAGAGCTTCCCTCTATCCTCTTTACTCATGCCCTGCATTCTTTTGTACATCTCAATCATATCCCCCCTTGGGTCCGTTTTTTTCCAGACTAAAGAGCCCCAAATGTTTTAGCCTTTCCTCATAAGGGGGGATCACCCAGCCCAGTAATCATTTTAGTTGCTCTCTTCTGCAGGGTCACTGCTGCCAGTATTGGTGATCCAGTACCATGTTTTTAATATTATAGGATCTATACACACACACATTCCAAGGCTCCCACAAGGTCAAAGGGAGCCCTAGGGAGACTCAAACTCTAAAACAAGGAAACAGGAAAAATCACTGCAGGTTCCCCCTTTAATAATAGGAGGAGCCTAGAGAGCACATGATGGCAGGCCCCAGCAGAAAATAATCTAAAAGCCATCAAGATTGCATCCTCAGTTTATCAAAATAAGATCAAAGCTGCCAGAAGAACTCAAATCATTGGCCAGATTAGTGAAGCTCAATACCATCAAGCAGAGCTGTTTTGAATAGTACACGATCTATCTGGGGTTGGTCATAGTGACAGGCCTCCATCTAGTATTACCTGTGACCAATTTGTAGAATTTTTTAAAAACAAAAGTGGAGGCCATCTGCAGAACCTAGACCACCAATTGCCGAGATGTCCAGTGCATTGCCTTGCCTGGCAACTTTTGCCACCTTTCAACTTGTAACACCTGTAGAAGTGGATAGGGCCCTTGATAGGTTCTGAGCCACCACCTCCTCCTTTGACCCTTGCCTGGCCTGGCTAATAAAAGTTACCAGGCTAGTCACTACTGAGTAGACATGGGCACGACTTGGCGAAATTGTCGTTTCCATTTTCGGTTATTGTTTCCGTTACGTAACGGAAACAGTAACGATAATTAAGCTGTCAGAACTCAAACTCGAACCGAAAAAAGAAAAATTTGGTTGGGTTTTTCGTTTCCGTTTGTGGCATCGCGGCGATTGCGTGATGCGAAGCACAGAAAAAGTTATTTAAAGTTTTTTTTAAAAAACCCAACTCCCGTCCAAAAAAGCAGGTGAAAATATGCCTGCCTGAGGCTTTGCCACCTACCAGAGGGGTGGTTTCTGGGGGGTCCCCGGCCGTTCCCCCCCTCTTCTCCTGTCCTGGGCTGCTTGCACCAGGCTGGGCGGGGGTCATCCTCGTCGTCTGTCTCGCTGCATGTCATGCGGTGGGGGGGATCCAAAATGGCGACTGCAATTTTTCTTTTGAAATCATGGTAAAAAAACACACCAAATCACCAAAGAAACATGTGAAATTTATTTATTTTAAATGCCTGAATTTTTATAGTAGCAGCAGTGGGTTTTTTATAGCAATAAAATGTCATATTTATTTTATTTTATTTTATTTTATTTTTTATTTTTTTAGACCTGCCAATTTGGGCTGGGCATGGGATGGGACCATGCAAATTGTTTGAACCATTCCACCAATGGCATCGCCAGGTTTTTGACTGACACTTCTGGATGTCTCGGAGGGCATAAAAAGCTGAGGCACCTTCCAGAAATCGCAGTCGGGTGTATGGATGTGGTTGAGGGAGGAGGGCTGGCTGCTGGTGCTGGTGTGATCCGATCGAGATTGAGGAGGGAGACTGGAGGCTTTAGGATTTAAGTTAGGCAGGCAGGGAGGGAACTGAATTTAGAAAATAATTTCTTTGATTCCCTGCAGCTTTGTCTGCTGAAGGGAATAACAGTTTATTCTTTATTTCTTCTCTGGCAGTTTGAGGATTTTTTTCTGATATTGGATAAAGGGGGAGGTTCGACTGGGAGTGGGAGGTGTGGATTTATTTTAAAAATATATTATATACTACCATTTATTTTCTATTTTCCCAACTTCAATTTGCTTGCACACACATACATTTGGGGTGCAAGCCAAGAACAGAACCTCTGTAATGTCCTAACTGCCCACTCGCCCGCCCGCCCGTGCCGCCACGCGCCTGCGGCCCGCACCGCCACCCGCCCACTCGCCCGCCCGTGGCCACCGCCCGCCCGCTCGCCCGCCCGTGCCTCCCCCCTGCCTCTGTTGCCACCTGCCCATGGCCCCCCACCACCCCCGCCCACCTGCACCTCCCCCCCGCTGCCCTCCCCCCGCCCCACCCACCGCCTAGGGCGCAAAAACACCTAGCGCCGGCCCTGATTGCGGGACGCCCCTATGCTCTGGGAAGTCAAATCTCGCTAAATCGCGGTGGAAACGACAAATGACAAACGACAAACGGAAACAACAAATTTTTGAAAAATTTCACGACAAACGGAAACGACCCGAAACGGACCCGTTCTGACAAATGAAAACTCGAAACATCATTTTTTCTGGTCGTGCCCATGTCTACTACTGAGTGGGCTACGAAAATACCATACAGAAAGTTTCCTGTTTTGTTGTTTTACACTTTGAGTCTCCCCAGGGCTCCCCTGGATCACCAATAGTGCGAGCAATGACCCTGCAGTGATTTTTTCCTATTACAGGAAATTCTTTAATGGCCTTGGTAGCAAAGACTGTTAATAGGATAATAATATTAGAAATGTGGCCACTCTACACTGGCTGCCAATACGCTTCCACATGGACTTCAAGGTACTAATGTTAGCATACAAAGACCTAAACGGTTTGGGACCTTGTTATCTGTGAGAGTGGCTTCTCTGACCCAGACCACTCGTTCCTCCCAAGCTGGGCATCTGAGGGTGCCTACACCGAAGGAGGCCCATAAAACATCCAGCCTTCTACTGCCAGTTGAAATAAGATTGGCCCCCACACATAATAGCTTTAAACGGCTATTTAAAAAATGGCTTTATGGAGCAGCTTTCCCAGAAATTTGACTCTTTAACCTATTACATCTAGGAATTTCTCCCTCCACCTCTAGTTTGTGTCGTCAATTTTCTTGTCTAGTGCAACTTTACTGTTAATTCTGTTTGTTTTTAATATAGTTGCATTGATTATGGTTAATTTTGTTATTTTGTACTTTGTATTTGATTTGTATATATTTACTGTATGTCTTTTATAATTTTTATTCTTCACTTTGTAATTCACCGAGAGTAGCCTTTGGGCTAGATGGCTGTGTGGTATATAAATCTTATAAATAAAAATGCCCGTATATACTCGAGTATAAGTCAACCCGAGTATAAGTCGGGGCCCTAATTTAAACCCAAAAACTGGGAAAATTTATTGACTCAAGTATAAGCCTCAAGTGGGAAATGCAGCAGGGCCTGGCAACTCCTCCTTTGTGAGCTGGGTGTGTATGTGATGTTTAAAATGACTTTTAGCCATCAAGGCAAGTGCTTGAATTGGTGGCTAAAAGTCATTTTAAACATTGTTTTAAAATAACTTTTTAAAAAGTCATTTTAAACATGGGGGGTTCAGGAGATGTGGCGCACAATGTTTAAAATGACTTTTAGCCACCGACCCAAACTTGCCTCAGTGGCTAAAAGTATTGACCCGAATATAAGCCGAGGACCCCTTTTTTCAGGCCAAAATTAGGGCTGAAAAACTTGGCTTATATTTGAGTATATACAGTAAATAAATAATAAATAATCCCTCCTCCATCTTGTGAGGCTCCCAAAGGCTTTCCTAAGGCTAAAGGGTGGCTAAAAGGGGAGATGGACAAAGCTTTCCATAACCTTACATTAAATGTCTCTGGCACTCAGTTTGGGCTGCCCCGGTCTAAAATTACACAATACAGTTTTGCCCACAGAGGAGTTAACAGTAACTCATCAGATCCTCACTAATTCAATGGGCCTGCTTTAGTTGGTCAGCTGCCATAACGCAAGCTTAACCTACACACTAAATTAAATGCACAGTGTGCAAATGAACTTTACTTTCATTTCTACTGTGTCCCAAGGATGCAAAGGTAGAAGTCAAGAGAGATCCCTTCTGCTTCAACAATTGTGTGCAAAGGCTGAACTTAGTGGCCAGGAGGGATAATATCTAGAGGAAGTTTTAAGCCCCATAACTCTCAAGTAGTAGTCATGTGTGCATTAACTTCAGGATTAACAGGGATGTTTAATAGCACACTATACAATTTATGCAGCATATAATTTAGCCCTTAGTAGTACTGCAGAATATATTATCTTTATACAATAGCTTGCAGTTTAAGTCCTTGGCATCGTCAATTAGAAGTGCCTCATGCAGCATAGTTTGCTCAGTGTTACATTCCGACACAAGATTTGGGCAGGTGTCCTCAAGCTAGGCTGCCATGCTGCCACCTTCTGCTATAATAATAATAATAATAATAATAATAATAATAATAATAATAATAATAATAATAATAATAATAATAATAATAATAATAATAATAATATGCTTTCAAGTTGTTTCTGACATGGCAAGCATTTTTAGAGTTTTTTGCTAAAATACCTGAGCTTTAATGCACAATGAGAAATTAGATGAATTTAGAAGAAGCTGCTTTGAACAAAATAGTTAACCTGCTCTGAACTTTGGAGGGAAGGTTGGTGGGGAGATGGGGAAATTAGAGGAGACGGAAAACTTCAAAAATAATTTGGGGAAATAAATATGTATTTAGTTTCCCCCCAAAAAGGAAAAGTTACCCAATTAAAAACCCTCTTCTAAGTTCCCTATTGCTCACTTGGAAAAAGTATGGAAAGAAATTGATACAGGAAGGTTCCCCGCTTGGCGCGGTGATCGATCAGGAAAATTTCCCCACGAACATGAAGAAATTGGGAGACTTATTTAAATTAAGGAAAGTGGCAAGACTAAAAGATTGGATTAAAAAGATGACATCAAAACAAGAAATTAAACGTATTCTGCAAACTCAGGAATTGTCCTGGTTGAATTACGCCCAGTTAGACAGCTGGACGAAAGAATGGATTAGGAAAAATACACAACTTAGAGGATATACAAAATTTGAGCAATTTCTGACAACATATGAATCAGAGAAAGGAAATACAGGGAAAGGAACAGTTGGTAAACTATATAAAATAATTCAAGATTCATTTGAGAATAGGGAACAGGATACAATAAGAGAGCTATGGAAACAAGACATAGAGAAATAAATAAATAATGATGAATGGAAAAGAATTTGGAATTTGAGGATTTTACGGTCATTATCAGTCAGAATAAAAGAAAACTACTTCAAACTAGTTTTTAAGATGGTATATGACTCCAGTCAGAATGAATAGAATGAATCCAAAATATTCTAAGCTCTGCTGGAAATGCGAAAAAAAGACAGGTACCTATTTTCATTTATGGTGGGAATGTGAAATAGTTCAAAAGTTCTGGCAAGAGATCTTTGAGGAGATAAGAGAAATAATACAAACCGATATTAAATGTGTACCGGAAATTGCTTTGTTATCATTACCATCTATTAATGAATATGATGTGAAAACTAAAGAATTAATAGCAAATCTTATGACAGGAGCTAGACTGATTATTGCTAGGAACTGGAAATTGAAATCAGACCTTAAAATTGCTGAATGGTATAAGGAAGTGTGGGACATAGCGTTAAATGATAAACTATCTTGTAATATAAAAGTTTTGAGAGGTGAAATAAAAAAAGATATTTTCTATGATGTTTGGGGGAAATTTATAGATTATGTATTATTAAAAGGGAAAGGGATACAACCAACTTATAACCCAACACAGTTCTGGCGTAAAGGACCTTAAGAAGCCTATTGGAAGAAAAAGAAAAGAAAAAAAAAGATGAAGAAGAAAGAGAAGATGCAAGAATACTGGACGGTTTCTTGGGGGTGGGGGGCACTCTGTATTGTTTATGATTGTCTATTACTGTTTATTATTGTTATTTTGTTCTTTTTCATGTTCAATAAAAAAAAAATATTCAGCTATGTTTGAGGTGCTTAGTGAATGCTGCCATGTGAAGCATGACACCCACAGGTGCCAGGGAGGTCTTTTCCCTCCCCCAATAACCCACCAGTCCACTCACTGTTCAGCACAGGGGATACATGGCCATCATCAATAATATTGTGCCAATGGAGGAAGTATCCCAGCCAGCACATCCCCACCTCCCCACCTCCTCCAGTGAGGAGGCTACTTCCATGAATGACACAATGTCAACAACAAGGGATGAGTGGACCAGCTGGTTCATGGGGGAGGGAATGGACCTCCCTGGAACCTGCGGTACCACGCTTCATATTCATATCCCCAGGGATACGGATGCAAAGTGCCCATATCTAGTTGCCACCTTTTCTTCCCAGTAGCCTCCTTTCTGGAGAACGGCTTCCTCAATGAGCCTTGGTTGGCAGCTGTGCTGTGGTCTGTTTAGTGTCAGTCGAAGAGCTTCTTGAAAGCTTTAAATTGTTTTCAGGTCTTCCCACTCTTCTCCTTTCCTGCTGGCTCTACTTTGATTTTGTGCACTGCACTGTTTTTACACTAGTTTCATCTTGGTTTTTCGGTGTGTGCAGTTCCTGGTCTCTGTTCCAAAGTCTCAATTTTATATTTTTATCTGCAATTATACCACTCTGATTTCCTTTTAATGGGAAAACTATAGCTCAGGAGATAGGAGTGCTTGCTTCAAAACACCACAGTGTCTTCTGGGAAAGAAGCCAGCCAAGGTCACGTGTTGCATATGGGGCTGTTTGGTTGGCATGCTGGCTACACAGGTAAGCTGTAGAGACCCAGAATTGCCATGAAAAAGGTCTGGTAAACTCCTTCTGGATACTGTAACTTTAAAAAAAAACATACACGGGGGGATCAATGGAAGTCAGAATTCATTGTATATCACCATCAATTATTATTCAAAAATATCAAGCATAGTCAATCAAAAAATGGTAAACACACTGACTGGTATTACACAACAGACAGCAGCAGAAGCAGCAGAAGCAGCAGCGACAGAAGCAGCAGCAGCAACAACAACAACAGAATTAAATAAATGACTGAAGCTACTTGTTCTTCAAAATAAAATGGCTGCCCGTCTCCTCAACACACTGACTGGGCTAAGAGCTAGAGAACCCAAATAAGTCCTCATGCTAGTTATCCCTTTATCTACATGCTAAGGAGAAAGGGCATCCTTCCATTTTGAGGAATTAGTTTTTTAAAAATGCATTTCCATGGCATGCCCTAGCTGTGTCATATTCCTGTTCATTCCTTGCTTCCTCATATGTCAAAGGAAGACCCAAAGGCATCTCCGTTGTCCGTAGGGCACACCCGTCTTGCACAGTGAGCATGTTCTTTCATATCTAAAGAGGGTGGGAAGTAGACGCTACAGCTGAGGACATATGTCTTTGAGTGGAGAATAGTGCTCAGCGAATCCGAACAAGATTACACCACTTAAGCAATCAGCAGTCTGCTGTACCATTTATTTCTATCAGCATCCTCTTTCCCTGCAGACACAGATTCTTATAGCTCACACTTCTTCCTTGGCTTCTCTCCCAGTTCTTTATCTTCAACCCTGTGGGTGCCATATGCCAGCAGGATCAACATCTATGGTCTCAGCAGTTCTTCTCAATTATTATTTAATGGTTCCCTGCTTAGACACCTAGCAAGGTTGCCTGATAATGGTTATTCAAGAATGACTCCTAGCACAGTTGAAGGAAACTGTTAGATTCTAAGCAAGAAGCCTCTGCTGGATAGGAGCGCTAAAACTATTATGCCTGAGCCTGTTCACTATCCACTCCCAAGTGACACAAGGCCCAGAATAGCCACGGCAAAGGGAAAACAGGACCAAGGCATAGAAAAACCCTTATTCTTGCTTTACAGGAGGGACGGTCTTGCTATATTGAAAGGAGGAGTGGGCCTGTGCTTCTAGCCTCAACTCTAATGTTTTATCTCTGTTTTTCTTCGGCCATTGTGTTGGGAGCGGTGGTTTGCAAAAGAGCGTTGGTGCGAAAACAACTGCTCACATTTAGCGACTCAATCCGGTCACAATGTACCAGTTTGTGAGGAGCCTCCACACATCATTGATGGTTTGTGTATCGAGATCGGAGCTTGGCAAAGCTGGCTGAGATGCCTTTGAAAATAATTTGTGTTCTGTTTCAGGAAGTCAGAAGATGGATTTGGAGTGTGAGGAGTGGGGTTGAAAACATGCCCTTCCTGCTCCTTCAATGTGGTAAAACCCTGCAGGTGAAAAGCTCTCAGGCAGCCGTGGCAAGCTTCTTCGGATCAAGGAAGGGGAGGTCAAGGTGGACTGCCTAAGAACATGGAAAACTTATCCCCTTCTACTTCCTCTCTCCTCAAATATTTTTTGACCTGAAGAACTGAAAGTGCCTTCTGGATCACTTCTGGGGCCTCCGACAGGCCTGCGAAGCCCATTGGAGGTGCCAGACCTAAGGTAAGTGTAGGAGGCCCCAGACAGGCCATCCAGTCCAAACCCAACCCAGCATCCACATATTGTGGATTTTCCTTTATCGCAGGTTGGGTAGAGTCCCTAACCCCTATGATAAATGGGGGATTACTGTACTGTACTATTACTATTAATATTGGGGGGGAGTCCTATAAGAATAACAAAGCTGTCTGAATTCCAATAAAAATTTGTTTCTCATAAGAGCACTTCAGTCTTTCAACTTCATGCAGATCCCGCCCCACCACCCAGGCATGGTTCCTCAGTGAAAAATAATTGTTTTATTGGGATTTGTGTCTCTGTGTATGCTAGGTGGATTTGTTTATAGGCTGAAAAAATAAGTAGGAAGTGGCCACCCTTTGAGAACAAGTCCTACTACTAGGAAGATGACACTGCTGTATAATGATTTATCTTGTAGATTCGTGTCTGTGTGCTTTCTGCAAGCATAGGTAAATACAGGAAAGTGAAATGACACATGCTGGTACTTGAGAAAATGAAGATTGCTTTCAGAATTGCTTACTATTCTGAACCATCTGCAAAGCTTCTGTAGCATAAAAATGGCATAACTTCATTCTGTGTGCTATACAGAGAATTTATTTATTTATTTATTTATTTATTTATTTATTTATTTAATTTTACCCCACTTTCTCCTTGGAAAAGAACCCAATGAGAGACAATCTGAAGTCCAGAACATTTAACACTAGAGATGGGCATGAACAAAAAAAAATGGTGATTCATTTTGGTTCGGTTCATTTTAGGGTTTTGTTTGGTTCATTTTGTTTAAATGAATTTTTCCCCAAATATTTGTTTTGCTGGTATGTTTTGAATCATTATTCGTTTTTTCTGGCTTTGCGTGATTTAATCCATTTGACAGTGCGTGGGTGGGGAAAAACACACAAACTGGACTGGCAGCATCCTCATCCTCATCATCCACGTCATCCCCATCCCCTCCAATCATCATTCATCACATCATCCTTACCGGGCAGCGGTGGCGGGGCGATCCTGGACCCTGTGGGGCCAGCGCCTCATTATTTTTTGTTTTTTGTTTGTTTGTTTGTTTGTTTTTCAAGCGCCAACTGCACAGCCCCTGGGGCCGGGCCAGTGCTTTTTTTAAAATTATTTTTTCCTTTATTTTAGTGCACCAACCTGGCCACCCCTGGGGCCAGGCCGCTGCTCCTTTTTTTGTTTGTTTTTCAAGCGCTGACCACATGGCCCCTGGGGCTGGGTCAGCGCTGGTTTTATTTTCCCCCTTTATTTTAGGGCACCAACCCAGCCACCCCTTGTGCCGGGTCAGCACTCCTTTTTAAAATTTGATTTATTTTTATTGCAATTTTTTAAACTGTCGACCACGGGGCCACGCTACAGCTGTAGCTCGGGCCGGTTGGGTTTTTAAAAAACTGGCTGCAGGCCACTTCTGTGGGCTGCGGGGCGGATCTGGTGCTCATGCGCCAGTACCGAGCCCGTGCACCAGATCTTTATTTTATTTTATTTTTATTTATTTGTTTATTTTTTACTGCCGCCCACGGCCACCTACCAGCTGTAGTGTGGCCGGTCGGCTCCCCCCCAGTCACCCCCTCCCTGCAGCCAGGAAGACGGGACCCTCCAGGAAGGACCAGCACCAGGTAGGAGACATCTCCACCGCCATTAACGAAATGAACCAAAATGAACCATTTTTTTCTGGTTCATTTCATTTCATTCTAAATCCACTCTGAGGTTCATTATTTGTTTCATTCCATAAAATAACGAATAATGAATAACGAAATGAACTAAAAGTTTGTTTAAAAAACTGGTGAACTAAAGGAACTAAAAGTTCATTTCGTGCCCATCTCTATTTAAGACATATTCAGGTTACGAACAGGGAATTTGAAAGGGCATCTTAGTACTTTTTAAAAAAGTAGCATTAGTGCTACAAAGAATAAGCAAGAAGAAAAGAAAAATCCATTATGAGGGGTGAAAAGCAACATGGAGAACACTAGTGTTCTTTATGTAATCAGTCAATGCAATAATGCATGGTAATCCATATAATAGGGGGCACCTGAGCAAGCGGATGTAACTTTATAAGTTTTTTTTAAGCAACATTGTGATGACCAATGGTTTTTAGCAATAAACTATTACCTACCTTACCTACCTTACCATATAATAGTCACATAGTAGGTCAGGGATGGCGAACCTATGGCACGTGTGCCAAAGGTGACACACAGAGAGGTTTCGCCTGGCACGCGACATGCTCCCTGCCCCCCCACTTCCCCCTCCGCTGGACCAGCCATGGGGGATTTGCGGAGGAACAGGAGTAGAGAAGAAAGAGGGAGGGGAAGTGGCCAAGTCACTGGGCTCCAGGCTTGAAAAGCAGCGAAAGGAAAAAGGAGCGAGTCGAGGGGGAGGGATGGAGGGCAGGCGTGTGCACATGCAGGGGCCGAGCGAAGGAGTTCCTGTGATTGCAGTGGCTGCTCCATGCTCGCCCTCCCTTCCTTTCCTGGCCCTCAAGCAGCAGGAGGAATCCCGGGCGCTCTCCTTACACTCTGGACCATCTCCCCCCTCTTCTCCCCCCCACGGCTCCCCACCCGCTTCCAAGGCAGCTACTGGAAGGCCCAACTAGGGCAAGGGCCTGGCGGCAGCAGCAACAACAACACCAACAGCAGCGCCGGCCCTCCTCTTCCTCCCTTCACCACCTCCCTCTTCCCAGAGCTGCTCTGCCTTCTTCCTCTGTCACCTCTCCGAGTCCATGCAAGAGAGCGCGGGTGGCCTGTCTCTTGCCCTGCCATGGGGAAACCACGAGGGTGAGGGCATTTCCCCCCACACACACACACACAACACACCACCCACCCCATTTGCCAGAGCCAGCTAGGCGTCTGTCTTCCAGGGAAGAGCCGGCCAGGCTTTTTCACTGGACTGCAAAAAGGGAGCAGGCAGAGCAGCAGGCAGTGGGGAGAGAAAGGAGCCAAAAACGAAAGAGCTGTAGGCTGGATGGTTGGCTTCCCTGTCCCCATCAGAGGCTCCGCATCTTCTTTTGCCCTCGGCTCTCGGTGCTAAAGGATTTTGGCGGGGGGGGGGGTTGGAGATGACAAAACACCCTCCTCTTACTGAGTGGCGGGGCAACGGGTACTAACTTTCTCCACCCAAAGCTGCAGGTTCAGCCCCAATCGCCCCCATCGCTCCACCCCCTGTGCCATCCCTGCCTCCCGCCACTGCCCTCGCCCCCACCCCTGCCGCCCACTACCGCCGATCCTGACCCCCCCTGCTGCCGCTGCCGCTGCCACTAGCACCGTCACCGTCTCCATCACCGAGTTTGGGCACTCGGTGTCAAAAAGGTTCACCATCCCTGTAGTAGGTAATCCCCTCATTCAGGGAAAGCTTGCCTGAAAAGGAAGGTCTTTGCCTGCTTCTGGAGAAACAGCACAGATGGGGCAGACCTGGCTCACAATACTTTTTGAGTTGTCCCTATAATTAATCAGAATGAGATAAGCATCATAGAAAGCAGATGCCAGGGGACAGAGGTCAATTAAAGGACAAAGGAATGTGTGTTCTACATCCATGAGTCCATGTGGTTTATTCACCATCCAAGCTAGGTTGCGGTCCACTGGTGTGGTGGAGGATTATGACACGTGTCCATTTCTGGCACAAAGTTCACTTATCATTCTAGCCAGCTGTTGTCTGTGGAATGGACGGTCACTGTTCTGTTTTTCAAATTAGGTAGCAATATTTCTTTGCTGCCTTACATTTTCTTGGGAATATCTGCCAGTATTCTTCAACCAAACTACACTAGTGAAAATAGCTGTAGACCAGAGAACAACCTACCAACTTGTTTGTTGGGTTCCTGTTGAAGAGGAGGTTACAGAAAGTTCAACATCATCATTGAGTGAATTTCAATGCATATACAGTAACTCCTTAGCTTTGAAAGTTAGTGTACACTTTTTAAAAAGAGAGTCGCTTTCAATGACTGTACTTTTGTCCTTATACAATCATTTGAGTGGAAATGAATTTATTCTGGGAAAAACACATTCTCAGAATCACATTATCTCAGTGCATGGGGTTTTGAGAGCCCAGCTAATGAATTACAGTATTTATTGGAGGGAATTTAAAATGGCCCAATTAGAACCAGTCTGATTAAATGCATAATTTACATTATGTGTGCACTGAATGTTACGAAATAGAGTAGTTGAAGCAAGGTGATTATGTTTCTAAGAAACATAATTATGTATTAAAGATCTGTAATTACCCACCTGAGCTAGGTATCAGAGCTCAGATTATGCATGGTGTCATAATTATAAATTTTCAAGCTTACAATTTATGCTTTGAACTCTTGACCTCTTCATAATTAGAAAGTATCTACAGTACTTCTTGCCCACTGTTTTGTGCATGAAGTGGGCTGACAAGGAAAACTTGCCTTAATCTAAAAGTCATTGCTGGTCACTCCCTAGAGCACATGGTTAGCGTCTTAAGTCATAGCAACAGGCCAGATCTGATGGATGGAGTTTCCTTTTAGAGACAAGAATCTGGAACTGAATCCACAATTATACCAATACTTATTTAGCCAAACACCTCCCTTTATTTAGTGTGGCCTTTTCCAGAAAAATGAGATGAGGATTCCATCGTAAGGGACTGTGGGGTGCTTAATGGAGTCGTGCACTGCTATACCATGTCAATTAGAGATGGTCCTGAAGCAAGAGGCAAGTTGGAAAATTCACCAGAAACCACTAATTCATCAGTTTGTTTTCATCAAAGGTGATGACCCCCGATGTGTGGGGATGGGGTGCTGGCTTGTAAAGAGTTTGATATAGGATAGGTGATGTGTAGCTGGAGTTGCACACGGCACGCATATCTTATGCAAGGCGTATGCACCCGACACGCAGGGAATATGCACACAACTCTTAAGGGTGTGCACACAGCACGCTAGCTATGCACCCAGCACAGTAAGAAAACTAGGCGGGAAAATGTACTGCTTTGATTGGCTAATATATGCCTGCCATGTTAATGTAACTGTTTGTGTTCTAAAAGAATAAAAGAGCCAGTGTTAGGTGCGGCTGGCAAGTTCTTTTCTATGCACCATAACCTCAGACTGCAGTCCTGTTTATTCCAGTGCACTCCCTTCGCACCACATCCTGATTGTCGAACTGGACCTGGAGCTGGACCTCCCTGGTTCTGACAAGTGGTGCCCCGTGTGAGGCAAATCAGAAAGCTGAATCGTTCGTCACTCATCTGCACCCATTTCGGGTCCCAGGCGTGCCGATCATCTGTTTTTCAGATCCCCGGGTGAGTGACCCTGTACCTTGCATCTAAAATGGGCTCGTCTTTGTCAGCGCCCCAACAGAAATTTGCTAATGATCTCCACTACCTCCTTACTAAAAATGGGCATAAAGTACTCACTGAGGAGATCTCTCAATTAATAAAGGACATTGGTTATATTTGCCCATGGTATCCAGAACAAGGCAGTTATGACTTGGCTTTGTGGGACAAAATTGGCTCCTGTTTCCATGGTCACCCAAAGGTTTCTGTGGCTACGTTATATACATGGTGCAAAGTCAGAAGTTGTTTAACAAAAATGACCCCACAAAATATATTAATAAGCCAATCTCAAGTAACCCCAAATCTGCCATACTTAATGCCACCATCTCCATTGCTAACTGCTAATATTGTAGTTCCTACGGCTCCTCCACCTACTTACCAAGAGTATAATAAACCAATGGAGCTGAAAGAAACTTCTGATCCTCCTGATTTACAACAAAAATTGCCACCAGAGGATACACCCACAGCCAAAGCCACCCAGGAACTGTCCTTGGAAGATGTAGGTGCATTCCCTGTCATACGAGGGGTCCCAGCAGCTGGTGGCAATCCTGCAATCCCTGATAGATATGAGGCTCTGAACTTTAAGTATGTTAAAGACCTCAAAAAGGCAGTAACAGAATATGGCCCCACTGCTCCCTATTGCTTTGGGATCCTTGAATCTTTATCTACTATGAGATTGGTTCCAGCAGACTGGAAATTGATCCTCCAAACTATTTTGAATCCTGCAGATGCTATGCTTGTTAGGCAGGAATGGATGGATCTAGCCCGGAGTCGGGCACGGGTCAATCTGAATGCTAATCCAGTGGTTAATATTACTTATGAAATGTTGGTGGGAGATGGCCAAAACTGGGCGACAGCTGCTCAACAAGCGGCACTTACGGATGCAGCCCTTGTGCAGGTGGCAGAATTATTTATAAAGGCTTGGAGACGTATCCCCTCTAGTGCTACAGGCCAACTGGGAGCTACCTTCGCCACCATTCATCAAGGGCCCAAGGAGGATTATCATGAGTTTGTTAACTGCTTGGTGGTGGCCTTACAGAGGCAGATGGACAGTCAACCTGCTAGGGATATGTTGGTACGACAACTAGCCTTTGAAAATGCGAATCAGGACTGTTGCCAGGTTCTTGCAAGCATTTACAGTCAGCCCGGGACTGGGATTGTCGATTTCCTTAAAGCATGTCAGAATGTGGGTTCTGCTTCTCACAAGGCAGCACTAATGGCCGCTGCTGTCATGAATGTTAGACCTCCAGCAAACCCTATAATGAACCCAGCAGCTGGAAAGAAATGTTTTGGGTGTGGCCAGGAAGGACATTACCGTAGTCAATGCCGGTCAGCGGCGTCTCTGGCAAAGCGCCCATCAACAAAATGCCCCCACTGTCAAAAGGGGTGTCATTGGGCTTCCCAATGCAGGTCTAATCCGAATAACCAAGGACATAATCCCCAGGGTTTGCGCCAACAGCCATCGGGAAACCGACCAGCGGGCCTGGCCCAGGCCCCGGCCAAACAATAGGGCAAGTAGAGGGGAGTCATGTCCAGGACTTGGACAACATGCTGCATTATAAGAGTCAAGCCCCCGAACGGACTGATTCGTCCAACATAGTTTATCTCTATGCAGCAGAAAAAGTGCCTTTGACTGTTCCCTTTATGCCCGTTGGCATACCCACAACATACGATACTGGCATCCCTAACGGAACAGTAGGTTTGATTCTGTCACACAAAGCAAGCATGAGTGATGGTCTTATGGTAGCTCCTGGGGTCGTCACTAGTGATACAAATTTGCCGCTTTTTGTGTACTGCTGGACAACGGGACATTACCCTGTGCAAAAGGGTGCGTGCATTGCACAACTTCTGCTTTTGCCTGTGGCCTCTGACTTCAATGGATTTTCTGAAAATCCCTCTGGAACACACATAAATGCTTTGTTGTCCATTACATCTGGGCGGCCGAAGTTGACCGTGGTGATGCGATCCATCCCAACTGAGGGACTACTGGATACAGGGGCTGACTCCATGGTGATAGCCCGAAAGGACTGGCCCAAGGAATGGCCAACTCGGAAAGCAGCAGAGGTCTTCGGGGTTGGTGGTTTTACTGCAGCCGAGGTATCTGTCCATCCCATAATTTTTGAAACACCAGAGGGGCCAATATCAATACATCCCTTGATCATGGACATTCCTGTTACCTTATGGGGGTGTGACCTGCTTTCACAGTGCAAAACAACCATTCAGACAAATTTATGCTAAGGGCCTCCCCTGCAGCGCCCGCATGCGCTTTGCTGCTTTCATGGTTACCCGGGCCGCCTGTCTGGCCACTGCCCAAAGAAAAGCTCCGAGCAGCGGAGGCCCTCATAAAGGAGCAATTAACTTTAGGCCACATAGAGCCCAGCACTAGCCCTTGGAATACTCCCATATTTGTCATAAAGAAGAAATCAGGGAAATGGCGCCTCCTGCAGGACCTAAGAAAAATTAATGAAAGGATGGACACCATGGGGTCACTACAGCAAGGAATGCCAAACCCTAATTTAATCCCCAGAGAATATGAAGTGGCCGTGATAGACCTAAAAGACTGTTTCTTTTCCATCCCACTGGATCCCAAGGACAGGCCTATGTTTGCATTTACCTTACCAGTATATAATAACGAGAGACCAGCAGCCAGATTCCAATGGGCCGTTCTTCCACAAGGAATGAAGAACTCCCCGATGTTGTGTCAATATTTTGTGGACACAGCGCTGCAGCCCTTTCGAGACACCTTTCCAGAAGTGACTGTTTTCCATTACATGGATGATATTCTTGTGGCAGTGCAAAAAATCACTAAGGAACATCTACTATCCCTGGAAAAAATGCTTCAGCAACGGGGACTGATCATCGCACCGGAGAAGGTTCAAAAAACGTCTCCTTACACTTATTTAGGACACCATCCTCTTCAATCTTCGTCAGCACCGGTAATCCCTAAGCTTCGAATCCCATCCTCCTTTACTTTAGTGGAGCTTCAACAGATGTTAGGACATTTGAATTGGGCTCGACCATTTTTGCCTCTTACCACTGAAGAGCTGTCACCCTTGTTCTCTGCACTCGCTGGACACACTTCTCCAGCGGATGTTATTCCTTTAACTCCCCGAATGAAGGAAGTTTTGCAACTCATCAACGAGAAGTTTGCAACTGTAGCAGTAGATAGAATTCCATTGGGGGGGTTACTGGGATTGCATTGTGCTGTATTTTGTACTAATCAGTTGCCTACAGGAATTTTGTATTGTTCAGGACAAAAGGGTCACATTTATATTTTAGAATGGTTGCATCTCCCTCATACACCACCTCGTAGTGTGTATCCTGTTCCAGATGCAGTGGCGGATGTCATTAGCAAAGCCCGGCTTCGAGCTGTAACGTTGACTGGATATGATGTATTAACAATCTATTTGCCTTTTAAGCAGGATCAAGCAGAACACTTGTTGCAGGTTTCGATGCCGTTTCAAATCGCGTGTGCTGACATTGCAGGAAAATTTGTGTTCAATCCTCCTAAAGATCCAAGGCTAACATTTTTGTCTTCTTTCCCATACAGTTTACACTCTTGTTTCTCAGATAAGCCCCTCTCAGAGGTGGTTACTTTGTTCACTGATGGTTCTAAGTGCCGTGGGGTGCTCACATGGATGGATATTTCAGGGGAATGGAAATGTAAATTCACGGAATTGCAACTTTCAGCTCAAAGGTCTGAGCTGGCTGCGGTAATACTGGCGTTCCGTACCTTTTCTCATGAGCGGTTCAATCTTATTGTAGACACACAGTATGTATACCATCTTTTATGCAATTTGCAGCATGCTTACCTGTCACCGGTTCTTGATGGAGATCTCTTTTCCTTGTTTTTGGACTTAAAGACTCTTGTCTTGCATAGAACTTTGCCATGTTTTATCAGTCATCTTAGGTCCCATAGTAACATGCCTGGGGTGCTCATGGAAGGAAACCGTAGGGCAGATGCGTCCCTGCGTCTGAATCATACTGATACTCCCTGTTGTTTTTCCCTATTTGATGACCCTATTCAAAGCCATGGCACATTTCATCAGCCCGCTAAAGTTCTTCATAGGCAATTTGGTATTCCCTTGTCTCAGGCTAGGGATATTGTGTCGACTTGTGCCTCATGTTCAGTTTCACCTTTGAATGTGCCCTATGATGCTGTGAACCCTAGAGGTACAAAATCAAATCAGATCTGGCAAATGGACGTTACGCAGGTACCTGCCTTGTCCCCATTTAGTAAACTTCACGTAACAGTTGACACCTATTCTGGCTACATTTGGGCTACACCAATGAAGGGAGAGACTACCCGTCATGCAATTCAACATTGCCTTCGGACCTTTGTAGTAATGGGACGGCCTGAGGTGATGAAAACTGACAATGGCCCAGCATATGTATCCCAATCCTTCTCTCGATTTTGTTCCCAATGGGGTGTAAAACTTGTTCATGGGATTCCCTTTAATTCTACAGGGCAAGCTATCGTAGAGAGGGCGCATCTGACCTTCAAGTTGCTTTTAAGAAAACAAACGGAAGGAAGGGGGGTACAGGTGGCGCATGTCCCAGACGCTGTTTCTAAAGTTTTATTTGCTCTTAACCATCTTCTTACTCCTCATAATAAGATGCACACTCCTGTTGAGCTCCATTTTCAGGCAGAACAAGAACTGGAACGTCCACTGGTAACCTACCGCAGACTGCCAGATCCACAGTGGAAAGGCCCGGTCCCCCTCATCACCTGGGGAAGAGGGTACGCTGTGGTTTCAGTGGACGATCGCGCTGTGTGGATTCCTGCTTGGTGTGTCCGGCCATGGAGGGCGACGATAGCAGCTCCTAAAGATGAAATTTCTGTTCCTGTTTCTTTTGATGATCTCCCCTTCCCTCAAGGGGGTGCAGATGGAAGTGTTGCACCAAAGTTTAGAACAAAATGCTTGATTGGCAGGTGTACTGAATATTACTAAGTTCTGTATTGTTGTTATCTGCAATGCTTTCCTTTTCTGATTGCTTCATACTAAGACTGTATACTTTTGCCTCTCATGCTTACTGGAATGAGCTGTCGCCAGATCTATGTGTTACAGGATATATGAAAAATTGATCTGATCAATTAGTTTAGTTCGTTTGGTTGATTGCATTAATTGATTAATTGATTGAATTAATTTAATTAAATAAATAAAAAAGGAGGACATGTGGGGATGGGGTGCTGGCTTGTAAAGAGTTTGATATAGGATAGGTGATGTGTAGCTGGAGTTGCACACGGCACGCATATCTTATGCAAGGCGTATGCACCCGACACGCAGGGAATATGCACTCGACTCTTAAGGGTGTGCACACAGCACGCTAGCTATGCACTCAGCACAGTAAGAAAACTAGGCGGGAAAATGTACTGCTTTGATTGGCTAATATATGCCTGCCATGTTAATGTAACTGTTTGTGTTCTAAAAAGGAATAAAGAGCCAGTGTTAGGTGTGGCTGGCAAGTTCCTTTCTATGCACCATAACCTCAGACTGCAGTCCTGTTTATTCCAGTGCACTCCCTTCGCACCACATCCTGATTGTCGAACTGGACCTGGAGCTGGACCTCCCTGGTTCTGACACCGATGAATATGAACCCATGCATTTTTAGTGTTTTTGAGTCCTCGAGTTGCCCAATAATAATAATAATAATAATAATAATAATAATAATAATAATAATAATAATAATAATAATAATAATAATAATAATAATAATAATAATAATAATAATAATAATAATAACGTAGTTGCTCAAATGGTGCACTGGAATTTGTGTCACAACTATCATCTGCCCATAGCAAAGAACTTTTGGGATCATAAGCCTGAAAAATGATTGAAAATGAGCATGCAAAATTACTTTGGGTCTTCCGAATACGGACAGACAGGGTTTTGGAGCATAATACCCTGGATATTGTGACTGTGGAGAAGAAAAAAGTGTGGGTCATTGATATTGCTATACCAGGTGATAGTAGAGTCACTGAGAAACAACTTGAAAATGTTACCCGATATCAGGATCTGAAAACTGAACTTTAGAGACTCTGGCATAAACCGGTACAGGTGGTCCCAATGGTAATCGGCACATTGGGTGTGGTGCCTAAAGAGCTAAGCAAGTATTTAGAAGAAATTAGAATTGACAAAGTCACCATCAGTCAGCTGCAGAAAGCCACCTTACTGGGATCTGCTTGCATAATTTGCCTATACATTGCGTAGTCCAAAACGCTTGGGAAGTGTTCAACTAGTTATTTGTAATACAAAATCCAGTGTAGTTATCTTGTCTGCTGTGTGATAATTTAATAATCATCACAATAATGTCTTTTAAATTGGTTTGAGAGGCACTCCAGGCACCCAGGGACACTCAATACCCACTGCTGCTGTTGTCTCCCTACTTTCAGATGCCAGTGCCTCCCCCTCTGCTACTGCCATCTTGAAAGGCAGCCAAGCGGGCAGGCTTTTGAGGCAGGGAAGCAGCTGGGATTTTTCTTTTCATCTTTTTAAAGACAACCACTGGGCTAGCTTAAAAAATAAAACAAAACAAAATCCCCAAACAGACAGATGAAATTGATTCCTGGTTTGTTGGGAAAATTCCTAAGTGAGTGATTCATGGATTACTACAAACTGCAAGCCAAGATGAAACACCATTTTGGTGGTTCGTGCCCATCTCTTATCTCAATATTTTAAAAAAAGTGCCATTTGTCTCTTGAACAGCAAGCAAGGTTCTCACAGCGAAGTTAACTGCTAAAGGAGGACAAGAATTCGTCTATTCGAAGAAGCTCATGTCCTGGTCAGATCCTTTTGCTTGTGTACTCATTCATTTGTTGCCTGGATGCAGCTGCTGTTATCCCCTCATGAAGTATGATCTCATAGCTTGTCGATGTTTGCCTAAAATAAAATTAATTCTTAGTATGTGGAAGGCTGTTCAAGAGTGGATCTGAACTATGCTTCCTTTGGCAAATCCTGCACTTCCAAAACATAGTATGTTAAGATGGATATTAATATATAGGAACCTAGGAATCTAGATGGGAGATACTGGGGCTTCAAGCAATCTGGTCTCCTGTAGGATCTTCCAGATTCAGCTTTTCCAGGAGAAACCAGCAAGCTCTACCAGAATCATTACAGTGATTACACTGCTTTGTTTGTCAGGTATGTCAGGGTATGTTCGTACAGATGGGTCATGTGCAAGGCTAGAAGTGGACAGATCAGCCTGTTTTAGATAAATTTCACTTTTTCACATGTCCTTCCTTCAGTTGGTACCATCCCATTTTTGCAGTAACCAGATTTCTGTGTCATCTTTGCGCAGGGGCCATGCTAATCTTCTCTGTATCGTTCCAATTTTAGTATATGTGCCGCCGAAGCGAGTAACCTGAAATGTTACCAAAAAGTCATGTGTGGAAATGCATATGCTCCAAGATGCACATTTGAGTGGATTGTTTCCCAAAATATTCATTCATGGGCATATTTGATCTCAAAACGCACATCTGTAAATATATGTTATAAAAAACATTTTATTTTTAATGGTATCACAAAGCTTCGAGGAGCACAAATTTTGAAGGATAATTAATTATATTCCAATTTATTTCTTTGCACATTTCTTTAATGTCTCCCCTGCCTTTCTCTCTGCAGAGAAAGAAAATTGTACACATTGGTCCAGGAGCTCAGGAAAAGCTCAGATCAGAACAGAATTCCAGAAGATCAAATTTCTCAAATGTTCCCTACTCAAAGGGAAATTTCCCCAAAATGCATTTGCAGGGCTAGGTTTACAGCCAGAGTCTTTAAACAGGTTAACCAAATACAGGTCTGGCCAGAGTGGAGGGTGTCTGAAGATTTTTTTTTCATTTTAATTCTAATAGGAACTGGTGTGATTCCACCTTTCTGCAGTAATAGACACTTTAGAACATAGTCATCTTAGGATGTTTGTACTTGACTGAAGTTTGCAAACCATTTAAGTTGTTGGTATAAAAGAAAACAAAAACCTAAGAAGGATGATAGCTTTAAGAAACACAGCTCTTGACACACGTCTTCTCTTAAATCATGTGTCTGAAATGCATTTAAGTGCAATTTGTGGTGCAGAACTGCCCACCCCACACATAGGCGCACCACTGGAAAAGCGAGGCAGTGGACTCAAGAATGGAAATAAGTGAAGATGAGAGAAGCAGCATGGCCCAGAAACAGAGAGATAGTTTGACCTATACATTCTTTTTCACAGGACCCTGGCATGCAGTATACCACAGAAGTGAGTACACCCCCCTCACATTTCATAAATATTTTTTGTCACATGAAACGATACACTAAAATATTTATGAAATGTGAGGGGGTGTACTCACTTCTGTGCTATACTGTATATCTGTGCCCATCTCCCCATGCCTTTTATTTACTAAGAGTATATCCCCACTTCTGTGGCCAATGCCACACTCCCCAAATCCTGAAAGCACTCTGGTCAGAGAGGTCAGAGAAAGGTCCTGAAGTGTTACATAGAGGAACGGCTAGACCTGGAACATATAGGCAAACCTCCCACATTTGGTGCGAGGTACAAGCCACCAGCAATCTATGCTGACCTGGAAGGTGCTTATTTATTTATTTATTTATTTATTTATTTATTTATTTATTTATTTATTTATTGGGCTTATATTTATTCAGCTGCTTTGTTGAGATCCCCCCGCCTTCTGGTGGTTGGGGATCTCAACTTGCACGCCGAGGAGGAACTCACTGGTGCGGCTCTGGAATTCATGGAATCCATGACTTCCATGAACTTATCTCAGCATGTTCTATGCCCCACCCATAGAGCTGGCCACACCCTGGACCTGGTCTTTTCCTCCATGTCGCCAGATTCGTGTCTGGGGGTTGGGGGTATTTTGCCCCTGTCCGTGTCATGGTCGGACCACTACCTGCTAAAATTTTCCCTGCAGATCACCCCCCCCGCCCCACGGGGGAGCGCCCTTCTCACATCTGGGCCCGCCCCTGTAGGCTCCTGGACCCCGTCAGGTTCATGGAGGCCTTCGGGGAGCTCTCTGGCGGTCTGGCAGACGATCCGGTCGATGCCCTGGTGGAAAGATGGTATGTGGGTACTGCCGGGGCGGTGGACCGGATCGCCCGCAAGCGTCTCCTACGATGTCGAGGCCACTCCTCCCCGTGGTTCACGGAGGAGCTGCGGTCGATGAAACAAGAACGTAGGAGACTGGAGGTCATTTGGAGGGCAAACCGGATGGAAGTAAATAGGGCTGCCCTTAAACAGCTGACTGGCCGCTACCTTCGCGCGATCAGGGACGCTAGAAGATCTTTTGCCTCCCTGAGAATTGGCGAGGCCTTGAACCGCCAGGCGGAGCTATTCCGGGTGGTTCGGGACCTCTCCAATCCCAGTCAGCTTCGGCCTCCTCCTAGTGATTTCACTAGTGAGCAATTTGCAGCCCACTTTAGATCAAAAATAGAGGCCATCCGTTCCGACTTGCCCCCCAGCTGCTCTAGTCCACCCTTTGGGATCTCCGGTGCCTCACCCCTCCGTTCTCCCCTCCTGGATGAGTTTGGGCCGGTTTCTTCGGCGGAGGCCTCCAGAGCTATGGCTCGTTGCCGACCGGCGGCCACTCCCTTTGACCCTTGCCCAGCTTGGCTTATTAAATCTGCCGAAGGGAACATGCCTGAGTGGGTTTCCATTATTGCCATGGCCTCCTTCCAAGAGGGATGCTTCCCTTCTCGTTTAAAGGAGACCGTGGTGAAACCCACTCTCAAGAAACCTGGCCTGGCATTGGACGATCTTTCCAGCTATCGTCCGATTGCCATTGTTCCCTTCCTGGGCAAGGTTGTCGAGGGGGTGGCCGCTGTCCGGCTTCAGTCATACCTGGAGGTAAATCATATCCTGGATCCCTTCCAGTCTGGATTCAGGCCTCTTCGCGGGACCGAAACCGCCCTGGTCGCTCTGCAGGATGACCTCCTCAGGGAGGCTGACAGGGGGAGCTCCTCCCTGTTGGTCCTCCTTGATCTCTCAGCAGCCTTTGATACCGTCAACCACGGTAACCTTCTGGCCCGGCTCGCGGAGGCTGGAATTGGTGGTCAGGCCTTGGCCTGGCTCCGTTCCTTCCTTGGCGGCCGGACCCAGAGGGTACAGCTGGGGGATGTCTTGTCAGCTCCTTGGACTCTCCCTTGTGGGGTGCCCCAGGGGTCGGCAATCTCTCCCGTGCTGTTCAATGTTTATATGAGGCCGCTGGGGGAGGTCATCAGGAGATATGGAGTTCGCTGTCATCAGTACGCTGATGACACGCAGCTCTATATCTCCTTTTCTTCATCTGCTGAGGAGGCGGTTCGCTCCCTTGATCTGTGCCTGGAGGCCGTATTGGAATGGAACAGAGATAATCGGCTCAAGCTTAATCCGGAGAAGACGGAGGTGCTGTTCTTCGGGGCGCCCTCGACTCGGTACAAAGGCCCCCTCCCTAGTCTGGGGGGTATTTCCCTCCAGCCTACAGACAGGGCCAGGAATCTGGGCGTGGTCCTGGACTCGGCCCTCTCCCTGGAAGCCCAGGTGACGGCCGTCTCCAGGGCCACATTTTTCCAACTCCGCAGGATCGCCCAGATCCGCCAGTACCTTGATGAGTCCTCCCTGAGGACAGCTGTGCAGGCCCTGGTGATCTCGAGGATCGACTACTGCAATGCCCTCTATGTGGGGTTGCCCTTGACCCTGATCCGGAGGTTACAGCGGGTGCAAAATGTGGCAGCCAGGCTGGTGGTGGGTGCCCGTAGATATGAGCACATCACCCCAGTCCTGGTCCGCCTGCATTGGCTCCCTGTGGTCTTCTGGATCAGGTTCAAGGACCTGGTTTTGATTTTCAAAGCCCTCCACGGCTTGGGACCAGAGTACCTGGTGGAGCGTATCTCCCAGAGGGCATCCGGATCCAGACCCACGAGATCGTCGCGAGCGCGCTCACTGAGAATGGCCACACCCAGAGAGGTGCGGAAAACGCGTACGCGGGACCGCGCCTTCTCTGTGGTTGGTCCTTCTCTTTGGAACCACCTCCCCAGTGAGCTGCGCCTGCTGGAGTCCCTGCCTGCCTTTAAGAAGGCCTTGAAGACTCTCCTCTTCAAAGAGGCCTTTGGTGACTTCATTAGTTAGGTTTTTTTTACCCTTCCCCCTTCCTTTTCTACTTGTCGCCATCTGCCCTCCTGTTGCTTTTCTGCTCGGAGGTTTCCTCGCTATTTTATGCGTTTTTAATATTGTGAGCCGCCCAGAGTTCCCGCCAGGGAAGATGGGCGGGATATAAATCCATAAATAAATAAATAAATAAATAAATAAATAAATAAATAAATAAATAAATAAATAAATATACTGCCCGTCTTCCCGGAGGAACTCCGGGCGGTTTACAACAAAAACAATAGAAACAATAACAGACCGCTTGACAGTATCTTTCTTAGTCTGAAGGTACTGGATTTTCCAGGGTACTGCCATATATACGTGTGTCTTGTGTGAGACAGCTCAGTGCTAGAGCAACTGCTTTGCATTCAGGCACTCCATGTTCACTTTGGGCATCTCCAATTAAAAAGGAGAGAGAGAGAGAGAGAGAGAGAGAGAGAGAGAGAGAGAGAGAGAGAGAGAGAGAGAGAGAGAGAGAGAGAGAATGCTTTCCCTGGCATCCTCCAGAGGCATTACGGGACAGATTAGAAAACTCATGGTTCAGAAAACAGAGCAACACAGTAAGAGGCAGCTGATTTCGGAAGCTAAGAAGGATCAGCCCTGGTTAGTACTTGGATGGGAGGCCACCAGAGAATACCAGGTGCTGTAGGCACTTGGAGCAGCAACTAGACAGACCACTCCAGTATTCCTGCCAAGAAAGTTTCATGGACATGGGGTCACAAAGAGTCGGTAATGACTGTAACGACACAACACACACACACACACACACACACACACACACACACACACACACACAACATCTTTAAATATGAAAGCATGGTGGGGTTGTAATAGAAGAAGGTTATGGCTTTTTCCCAATTTTCTTGTAGAAGGTTCGTGATCGTGAACATTGTTTCCTGAAAGAGACCACATGAGCTTATACAAAGAAAGATGGTGGAGCAAGCCAGTGTTTATCTGTGCAAAGCCTGCCTTGATTCCAACAACCTTCTGGGAAATTGTATGTGACTATGAAGACATTAAATCAATGCAGCACTCACGTGCATGCAATTTATGCTGCACCATATTTGCAAAAGAAGAGCTATCAAATGGTGAAGCTAACACTTTTGAAGTGGCTTGCTACTGGTTGAAAATAGACTTTTTTTAAAAAAAACCCTATATTTAATATCCGTACATAATTTTAAATTGTACAGGACTCTGATATTTAAAAAGGTAGAAAGAAGAATAGGACAGTGACAAAGAATGCAGATAGCAGGAGAAAAAATGACTCTAGAAAGTAAACAGAATGAGATGAGAAATGCATTGAGAGGTTGTGGGAAAGGCGAATTACCATACAGTAGGAGATGAAATAAATGGTGGGAATAGGTAGAGACAAAGAGACTTGAGATGCCAGTGAATTGAAACTCCTAACAAAAGACAGATACAGTACATGCACGCCCTCACACAGCTACAGATAAACACACACACACAATGAGGTATTTATGAAAGAAAAAACAGCAGAAAATAAGGGTGGGATCTAATCAGGAAGTCACAAACCTGTTGGAGACATCAAACAATAGCAAAAAACAAAGCCTTTCAAATTATTCCCAAGTGGAATTGCCAATTAAAATGGCATGTTTCTTTTTTCCCCTTGTTACCTGACGGGGTTCCGAATATTGCTGGAATAGAATCATGAAATGTACCTCCGCAAATCCCGATAAGCCTTCTGCCACAGAAATCTTGCTCTCTTTCATTGGTTCATTAACATCCCAGGGGAAGTAACAGAAATCACAAAGTTGGCACAAATAAAGTCTTGGTGCGGCCAGAAGGCTTGGGAGGTCTGGAGCAGTCATTGTTATTCTGACCACCATATGCATCACATTGACTTACCACCATTACTTATTGTTATAACTAGCTACCTTTATATTTTGCCTGCCTTCCAATGAGTTTAAGATGGTGCCTCCTCCGTTTTTTCACTCAGCAATCATAACTGCAACGTGAGGCAAAGCAAGCTGGGAGAGTGACTGGCCTGCGGCCATCCACTGAAGTTGATATCTCAGCAGGAGATATCTGGAACTTAAATTTCCTGTACAGTATATCTAGGGCCCACACTAAGCCACCATCACCTTCTCTTATCTTCTTTTCTGACAGTGGTTGACTACTTGGAGCAGAGAAGGCAAGAAAAGTTGCTCTACTTTGTTCCCTTCTTTCATCTTGGTGTTTACCTCATGATCTTTCAGCCATTAATTTGTATAAAGCAGCAGTCTTATCACTATAGGTAGTACATCTATGAGCCAGAAGGCTTTCATCAAATAGGTCCATCTGCTTTGACAGTGGGAGAGTGCATCTGGACATGTGTGAACACCACAGGGCATCATCAAAATCAGTGGTGAGCTTAGCACATTGCCCCCAAAATGTTGCATTTTGTGGTCTGTGTTAAGCAAAATGCATAATGACAACAAGATTAAGAGGCATTTTCAATTTATTCCCATTTCCAATTACATTTCTGAGAAGCAGACATTCCGATAGTATATAACATTGCTCCAGATACGATAATGACACCCAAACTGTGTTTGTGCCATTAAAAAGACTGTGTAATAGTGTACTGCCAATGCTTCTAATTACATCCTAGCCTTTAAACAAATGGCAGGTGGCCAATGAAATGCAAATATAAAAATGGAATACATTCAGACAAAAGAGATGATTAAGCTGTTGTGGGCCTTATAGTTATGCAAATTAAGAATTTCCCCCCAACAAGTTGTTCAGTCATCCTGCAAAGTGGAAGCATTTGTCTGAATGACTAATTTGACAGGACTCACTTTGTTTAATATTAGATCTTGCATTCTTTGTAATTAAACTGTGGGGTTGTCAGGAATGGGTCCAGAAAGCCCAGGATGTGAACAGCCTTGTTGGATTGTTCTGGAATGGAAGCCAACTGTGAGATTTGGCAGATCATGTACAGGGCAGAATTAGATCCAAGCAGAAGGCAAATGTGGGATCTACTCCAAAGTACAAATGAAAGGAGAATCAGGGCCTATGATGAGAAGACAGATTATGCAGAAGCTAGAGACGCAACAAGGTAGGACAATTTGGGAAATGGCTGGATTCAATGGATGTGTTTTTAATTGCTGCCCAAAATAGTACTTGGGTACTAGATGGGTGGGATACATATGCAATGAATGAATGAATGAAAATGAGAGATGCAGCTGAGTGACATGAAGCTCTAAAACTCCTGATGACCTCTCCCAGTGTCATATACTGTAGATGTTAAGTAACATTGGCAAGATGATTGACCACTGTGGAACTCCACAATTAGGATTCACGGTTGTAGAAGTCATCTCACCACCGTTGTACTCCCTGAGGATGGTCTTCCAGTAAGGACCAGAGCCATGGCAAAGCAAGGCCACCAATACATAACTCGGATACCATAGCTGATGGCATCAAAGGCTGCTGAGAGATTGACGAGGACCAACAGAGACACCTTGCCCCCTTCTGCCTCACTCAGAAGTTCATCTTGCTGAGTGACCAGTACTGTCTCTGTGCCATGGTGTGGCTTGAACCAGACTGAAATTGACTGAGTGCATCAGTCTCATCCAGAAGCACCTGAAGTTGAACAGCTATCACCGTCTCCATGAACTTGCTCATAAAAGGGACATTGGTGACGGGTCTATAATTGCCAATGTCATCTGCTGCCAAGTTAGATTTCTTTCTAATGGTCCTAATGAGTGTGTCCTTCAGGGCAAGAGGAATCTTACCCCCATGGAGAGACCCATTAATTATTGCAGTGGCCTATTCCATTGTCACCAGTATGGCTGTTTTTTATGAGCCAGGCTGGACAATGATCCAGGGAGAAGGTGGAGGCTCTGTGGTCTGTCCACCTCAGTTGATGTCACCAGTTGAAAATGAGTTAGATTATCCGGGCACGGTGATGCAGAGGACATCTCAGTACAATCTACTGTCTAAAGATGAAGGTCAAAAAAATATTACAAGTATTCTGAGTCTTTCTTATACCGAGTGCAATGGAGTCCTACATGAGGGGAACAAGAAGACATGAAAAATCCTTGTTGGACTACAATGCAGTTTTAAGTTATTAAGTAGAGGCTCCCAACATCTGCCATAGACAGGCTTGCTAACTCCATTCTTAAACAATTGTTTCGAATCTCCATAATTTGACTAGAGCAAAACTGAAGCCATTAAATGAAGTTGGTTTCAACATCTTGGAGACTTCCTGTAAAGTTCAGAGGAAAACAGAGAATTGATTCATTACCCACATGATATCAGGGTCCCCAGCCTCCACTGGTGGAGTCGCCTTGACATACCTGTCAAGTTTTCCTTGCCACCAGCCAGGATGGGAAGAGAGAGATATAATGCACGCAAACATGCACACACAAACACCCCCCCACACACATGCACCCACATGCGCACTCACATGCCCCCCCACAACCCTGTACCATTTCCAGGAAAATAAATGACCCGGGAAGAGGGTGGGGAAAGGGGTGGAAAAACAGGACCATTAGGGGAAGCTTGACAGGTATGGGTTGGGGTACCAGGGGTTGGGGCATCAGTTTTATTCTGCACAGGGCAACTTCCTACATTTCTAAGCCAAACTCTATACTTCTAGCTTTGAGAAGCCACCTTTTGTCCTTAATGCCTGTTGATATAGACTGCTGTAGCCACAATTTTTATTATCTACCCAAATATTTAATCTCTATAATCCATATTAATGTTTTTACCTGAGAAAGCTTTGAACTTCATAGATGTGTGTTCTCTTCAATTATTGCCTGTTTCTCGGGAAATTAACCAATGGATAACAGAAATTGTTTCTCTGAGCCCTTTTTATTTATTTTATTTTATTTTATTTTTACAATTTATATGCCGCCCACTACCCAAAGGTCTCTGGGCAGCTTACAATCAAAGAATTAAAACAGTTAAAACATCAGATATCAATAAATAATTAAAACAATAATAAATACCTTACACTAAAATCATTACATTATTATTTATTGATTGAATCAATTTGAATCAATTCCAATTTGTGATTAAATTTGTGATTAAATTGTGCTCCATTGGAATAGAAGTTAATTAAAGTTAATTAAAACTGAGATGGCAGAGAAGAAGAAGGTGACACCTTTAACACAGAGAAGAGACTCCAGACAAGAGGAGGGCAAAGAATGGGAAGGATTAATGATACATATAAGGAGAGAATTTGAAAAAAGCAAAGAAAGTATGGACAAGAAGTTATCAGAACTAAAGGAAGATATGCAGAAACAAATTAAAGAGGCAGTTGGAGAACTATCAACTCAAGTGAAGGATTTAACGGTGAAAACAAAGAGTATAGAAGCTAAAGTGAAGAAAGTGCAGACAGAGGTTAAACAATGCAGAGAAGAAACAGAGAGGAATAGAATAGGAGTGACAGAAGTAAAGACTACACAAATGAAATTGGCTGAGGAGCTTGCTTTTCTTGAAATGAGGCAACGGCAACAGAACCTTCGTTTTCGCCTGATACCATGGGAGGAAGGAGAAGATATTAAGGCCAAAGTAATAACTGAACTTGCGAAGTGGCTCGGGTGGCAAGAAGAAGAAGTAACTGGTGCAATCTCCCAAGTGTTTAGGATAGCAGTTAGATCAAAGAAGTTGAGAGCGAAGAAGACACCAGGTGATGTTATTGTGTCAATGACATCTATGGACGTGAGAGATAGAATTCTGAAACATAGTTATGACAACAGATTTGTGATTGAAGGACAACAGATTCTGATATATAAGGAGATCCCTCTTTATTTTTTGAGAAGAAGAGGAAGTTATAAACCTCTGGCAGAAACATTGAGAAGAAATGGTCTGAGATTTCGCTGGGAGTTTCCGGAAGGCCTATCCTTTATTTACAAAATGAAGAGGTTTAAAGTAACATCTGAGTCGGAGATAGGCAAATTTCTAAGAAAATATGGAGAAGAGCTTGGGTACAGGAAACCATTGAAAGAGGGGGATAGATTACCTGAGGAAAAGGAGGACCAAGGTTCAAGAAGAGGTGAGGGTGAAGAAGTAGAAGAGGAAGAAGAAGAGGAGTTAGAACTCTCGGATGAGGAGGAAGGCAAAGCTGACTTAGCTATGGCCAATATTTGAATAGAGACGGATAAAAATATATTTAATTTGAAATTTGCAATGGTGTTGAGAGTATTAACATGGAATGTTAATGGTCTGAACAAAAAGACCAAGAGAAACAGGATTACGCATCTACTGAAGAAAGAAAACTTAGACCTGATTTGTCTGCAAGAAACACATGTTGCAATGAAACATATGAAGACTCTAAAAAACAAAATTTTGGGACAAGAATTTGTATCGTCTGATAAACTGAAGAAAAGAGGAGTCGTGATATATGCAAAACATAAATTAGAACCTAAGTTGATAATGAAAGATGAAGAGGGAAGATTTTTGATGGTGCAAATTACTTGGCAATCTGAAAAAATTTTCATTGTAGGAATTTATGCGCCAAATGAAAGGAAATCAGAATTTTACAGAGATTTAGAACAAAGACTGCTAGATTATATGGACGAAAAACTCTTTTTGATGGGAGACTGTAATGGAGTAATGATGCCGGATCTGGATAGATCCCAGAAAAAGAAAGGCTCAGAAGGGAAATTACCAAAATCTTTTTTTGACTTAGTTGAAAATTTTGGATGGACTGACATTTGGAGATTGAGACACCCAATGGAGAAACAGTTTACCTTTTTTTCTGAATCAAATCGGAGTTGGGGAAGAATCGATTACATATTTGTGCCTAACGATATTTCACATAGAGTGACGAAAGTGGAAATTTTACCCAAAGCGATCTCAGATCATAATGCAATTGTGATGGAAGTTAAAACAAAATTGCAAGGATTATACCACTGGAGATTGAATGAAAGTTTATTGGATGAGACAGAGACTTTGCAAATAGCGAAATAAACTTTTAGAGATTATTTGGAACATAATTGGAGAAGAGAAACACCAACAAATTCTGTATGGGATGCGAGCAAAGCTATTATGCGAGGTCTCTTTATTCAGAGAAATTCGTATCAGAAGAAACAGAAAGAAAAAAAGAAATATGAGATCTTAAAAGAAATGGTGGAGACAGAGAAGAAATTGGTGGAAAAGCCAAAGGAACAGAAATGGACTCAAAAATTAAAGATGCTCCAAACCCAGTTGTCAATGGTTATCAATCAAGAAATTGAGTGGAAGGTTAAGATGATGAGACAAAGAAACTTTGAATCGGCAAACAAAGTAGGGAAACTGTTGGCTTGGCAGCTTAAATGGAAGCAAAAACAAAAGGTTGTGAACAAATTAGTAGTAGATAAGAAATTAGTGGAAGATCCAAGAGAAATTGTAAAGGTGTTTCGGAATTTTTACAGAGATTTATATATGAAGAAAAAAGAGGATCCGGAACAGATTGATAGATATTTAAGAGAGAATGGATTGAAACAAATTTCAACAAGCCAACTGTCGATATTGAGTGAGAAAATTACCCCACATGAAGTACAAAGTGCAATAGAGAGGGCGAAATCTGGAAAATCACCGGGTCCAGATGGCCTGACTGCAAAATATTATAAAAAATTGTCAGAAGAAATGTTACCAATAATGGTGGAGGTGATGAATGAAGTTCTAGAAAAAGGAGTTATACCTAATACCTGGAAGGAGGCGTATATAACACTGATCCCAAAGGAGAATTCGGATGTGACAGATGTCAAAAAACTATAGGCCCATTTCCCTTTTGAATGGAGATTATAAATTATTTGCCGATGTTTTGGCCAATAGATTAAAAAAGGGTTCTAAATGAATTGCTACATAAAGATCAAGCGGGGTTTCTTCCTGGCAGACAGATGAAAGACAATATGAGAAATATAATTGATATAATAGAATATCTAGAAGTCAGGAAGGAGAAACAAGCTGCTTTGATATTTATTGATGCTGAAAAAGCCTTTGACAATGTTTCTTGGCAATTCATGAAGAAGAATTTGGAATATATGGGAGTGGGAACAAAGTTTTGGAATGGTGTTAATGCAATATATAAGGAACAGAAAGCAAGCTTATTGGTTAATAATGTGATAACAGAAAGTTTCCCCCGATTGGGAAAGGTACAAGACAAGGGTGTCCACTGTCTCCATGTTATTTATTACTGTATTGGAAGTATTGTTAGTCAAACTGAGAGATATGGGGATAATTAAAGGTATAAGTGTGGGGGATAAGGAATATAAACTAAAAGCATTTGCTGATGACTTGGTTTTGACATTAGAGAATCCTAAAGAAAGTATTATTGAGGTGATGAAGGTAATCGAAGAATTTGGTAATTTAGCCGGCTTTAAACTGAATAAGAATAAGACAAAGGTCTTATTAAAAAATGTAACTAAGAAAGATTGTGAAGAATTTGAAAAACTGTCTGCTCTCTCAGTTGTGAAAAAAGTTAAATATTTGGGAATTAATTTATCTCTTACGAACTTGAATCTCTTTGAGGATAACTATACTATGGTTTGGAATTCGATTAAGAGAGATCTGGAAACATGGAATAGATTGAATCTGTCATTGATGGAAAGAATTTCGGTGATAAAGATGAACGTGTTACCAAGGTTGTTATTCTTATTTCAAATGATCCCAATAATCAAAGGGATAGGTCATTTTAAGGAATGGCAGAAAACATTGTCTAAATTTGTCTGGCAAGGTAAAAGACCTAGAATAAGGTTTAAATTATTAACAGATGCCAAGGAAAGGGGAGGATTTGCCATGCCAGACCTGAGATTGTATTATGAAGTGGCCTGTCTCGGTTGGATAAAAGATTGGATTACTTTAGTTGATGGGGATCTTTTGGACTTAGAAGGTCATGATAATAGATTTGGTTGGCACGCTTATCTTTGGTATGATAAAGTGAAAGTACATAAAAGTTTTATGAATCATGTAATTAGAAAGTCACTACTTCAGGTCTTGGAACGGTTGAAACCTTTATTAGAGAGACACACCCCGAGGTGGTTATCCCCGATTGAAGCATCGGCGATCAAGAGAAAAGACACAGAAGGAGTGGGGATCACTTATGGGGATGTGCTATTTTTCTCAGAAAAAGGTCCTAGACTAAAAATCTTATGAACTGTTAAAAGAGAAGTTAACAGGTTGGTTCCAGTACCATCAGTTACATGACATTTTTCAGAAGGACAGAAGGATGTCTGGGTTTGGAGAGAAGGAATCTAAGTTTCAAACCATAATCATGGGCCCCAAAAAGAAATTGTTGACTAGATTATATAATTTCTTGTTAGAGTTGAACTTAAAAGATGAACAAGTTAAAGAATGTATGATAAAATGGGCTATGGATTTGGGTCACAATATTGAGTTAGATGTGTGGGAAAGATTGTGGAAAAAGAATATGAAGTTTACTGCATGTACTTTGATAAAAGAAAATCTGTTGAAAATGATGTATAGATGGTATATTACTCCAACAAAATTAGCAAAGATGTATAGGATGAAAGATGATTATTGTTGGAAATGTAAAGAGAAACAAGGTGACTTTTACCATATGTGGTGGACCTGTGGGAAAGTGAAAGATTATTGGGCACTGATATATGATGAACTCAAAAAGATGTTAAAGTGTACATTCCCAAAACGACCTGAACTTTTTCTGTTAGGGTTGGTGGACAATGAAATTAAAGGAGCAGATAGGACCTTATTTTTATATGCAACAGCAGCGGCACGAATGCTCCTGGCGCAGAACTGGAAGACAACGTATATACCGTCTTTGGATGAATGGAGGGCGAAACTATTGTACTTTGCAGAGATGGCCAGACTGACGTGCAGACTGAGGGATCAAGACAACCAGAGGTTCCAAAAAGACTGGCAAAAATTTAAGAACTATATGGAGACTTATTGTAAGGAATTAAAGACTCTTACCGGATTAGGGTAGAACTCGAAGGATTACTACTTATTTTTAGAATCTCTCTTTTATGAGTATATAAAAGGGGTTCGTTAGTAAGGAAGGCTAGGAGATGAATAACGTTAAAACCGTGCGAAGAACAGAGGGAAGCCTAACCTTAGTGATAGATTGCTTCAATATTGTTAACGTTTTGAACTTATTTTTGTTCTGTATACCAAAACTTTCTAATAAAAATGTTTTAAAAAAATCATTACACTAAAAAATTGCCATCAGAGGACCCACAGTTTATATTGTATCAGTTAAAAAACTTCTGGAATAGGAAGGTTTTTACCTGGCGCCGAAATGTCATCAATGTTGGTGCCAGGCGGATCTCACTTGGGATGGCATTCCATAGCTTGGGGGCAGCTGCTGAGAAGGCCCTGTGTCTGCAAGCCATCCCTCTCACCTCCTTGAGGGATGGCTCTTTCAAGAGGGCCCCCTGGCTCGATCTTAATTGCTGGGTAGGCTCGTATGGAAGGAGGCGGTCCTTCAGGTATCTAGGTCCTAAGCCATTTAGGACTTTATATGTCAAAACAAGCACTTTAAATTGGGCTTGGGCAGCAACTGGTAACCAATGTAGGTTACGCAGAATCGGCATGATGTGATCCCTGGTGGCCCCACTACTTACCAGCCGTGCCACACAATTCTGAAACAGTTGCAATTGCCAAACCGTCTTCAAAGGCAGCCCCATGTAAAGTGTGTTGCGGTAATCAATATGGGATGTTACCAGTGCATGCGTAACTGTAATGAGGCTCTGCTCATCTAGGTAGGGGCGGAGCTGGTATATTTTCCGCAGCTGGAGAAAGGCACCCCTGGGCACCAAGTCCACCTGGGCTTCCAGAGTTAGACCGAGGTCCAGGAGCACCCCCATGCTGTGGACCCTGTCCCTTAGGGGGGAGTGCAACCCCGTCCAGGACAGGAATATGGCCCTCTAAACTGTCCGGCGAATCACCCATTAACAGCACTTCCGTCTTGTCTGGATTGAGTTTCAATTTTTTAACCCTCATCCAGTCCATTATCTGGCCCAGACACAAGTTCAGCACAGAAACCACCTCACCTGTATTGGTGGAGAATGAGAGGTAGAGCTGAGTATCATCAGCATATTGCTGACTCCTCAGCCCAAACCTCCTGATGCCCAAACCTCTCCCAGCGGTTGCATGTAAATGTTGAGCAGCATGGCAGACAGTATAGAGCCCTGAGGAACCCCATGACATAAACGCCATGGGGCAGAGCAACTGTCCCCCAGCACCACCTTCTGGACACGGTCAGCCAGGAAGGATCAGAACCACAGCAAAGCAGTGCCCCCAAAGCCCAACCTGGCCAGCCTATCCAGAAGGACACCATGATCGATGGTGTCAAAAGCCGCTGAGAGGTCCAGGAGTATCAACAGGGTAGCACTCCCCCTGTTTCTCTTCCAGCAGAGGTAATCATACAGGGCGACCAAGGCAGTCTCTGTACCAAAACCCAACCTGAAACCAGATTGAAATGGATCTAGAAAATCTGTTTCATCCAGCAGTGCCTGGAGTTGCCCGGCCACCACCTGCTCCAACACCTTGCCCAAATAAAGGAGGTTCGCTACTGGTTGGTAGTTAGCCACCAGCCCTGGGTCCAGATTAGGTTTTTTAAGGAGTGGTCTAATCACCACCTCTTCCAAGATGGTGGGGACCACTCCCTCTCTTAAGGAGGCATTAACAACCTCCTGGACCCAGGTGCGAACCCCCCTGGCCGATCTTTTGATTATCCAAGAAGGGCAAGGGTCGAGTGGCGTGGTGATTGTATGGACAGATCCAAGCACCCTGTCCACATCCTCGGGTCTCAACAATTGAAACTCATCCAATAATACTGGACCTAAGCACGGCACACTGGACATACCCCTTGGTTCTGCACCAATAGTGGAGTCCAATTCTCTGTGAATCTGAGTGATTTTTTCCTCAAAGTGGACAGCAAACTCGTCACAACGGGCTACTGAGTGGTCCAGAAACTCCACTGTATTTCTCGGTTGAAGAAGGTCCTGGACCACCCGAAACAGCTCTGCTGGACAGCACTCTGAAGAAGCAATACGGTTTGTGAAATACTGCCTTTTCACCAACCATATTGCCACGGAATAGACCTGATAATGGGCTCTAAGCCGTGTTCGATCGGACTCACAGTGGTATGTTCTCCACCCTCAGATATATACCAGGGAGCCCTCTGGGCTCTGCGTAAGGGGAGAGGACGCTTAGGTGCGATCGTGTCAACCGCCCAGGACATTTCCCTATTCCACAGGGTGACCTGAGCTTCGACAGGAGCGCCGACCATATCAGACAGATAATCCCCCAGAGCTTTCAGGAAACCATCTGGATCCATTAGTCTCTGAGGGTGGATCATCTTAATAGCCCCCTACCCTTGCAGAGGGTAGAAGAGGCTAATAGCCCGAACTTGACCAGAAAGAGGTCTGACCATGACAATGGAGTCAGAACCAATCCCTCCACATCCAAACCACCATCCTCCAATCCCGTTGAGAAGACCAGGTCTAGAGTATGGCCCTTCTCATGCGTTGGGCCGTTGACATATTGAGACAGCCCCATGGTTGTCAAGGCAGCCATGACAACCTGAGCTGCCTCATTCAAGGCTGCTTCAGCATGGATGTTGAAGTCCCCCAGTACCAACAGTCTGGGGGTCCGCAACACCAGGTCCGAGACAACCTCCGTCAGCTGAGGCAGGGAGACTGTTGGTATGCAGCAGGGTGGGCGGCACACCAACAGAATCCCCAATCTGATGGCCAAATGACTGGAATTGCTACATTGGATTTTAATAGACTAAAGACTGCACAACACTTTGAGCACCTGAATACATGGCACACAGATAGTGATTGTAGATGGATATTTATGGGGCTATTTGGTCATCTTTTATTGGCGTCTACACTTGGATTCTTCATTACTATATTTCTGTTATGTCGTTCTCTTTGGGGTTTTACATACTCAGCAGAATTACTTCGTATAGTAATCCTCGTGTTGCAGAACTGCAAATTGCAGATGGAAGCTTGCATATTTGAAGGGCATCAATAAGGTCCTATGCTGAGATTTGCATCAAAGGCATCTTAGCCAGCTGTCTGGTGGAAAAGCAAGGTTGTCTATCAAATCAAAATGTGACTAGGCATGTATTTTGGCCATTATCCCAAGCTGGCTCATTCCTGAAAAAGGCCGCACAAATTGGGCCCTGGCCCAGCTTGCACCTTTTAGAGACAGTCCCAACTAGAGATTTAAAAATAAATTGCAAAATTCATCCAAAAGTTGCATATTTAAAAATTGCATCTGTATAAAACAAAGTGTGTGTGTGTGTGTGTGTGTGTGTGTGTGTGTGTGTGTGTGTGTGTGTGTGTGTGTGTGTCATTACAGTCGTGACCGACCCTTTGTGACCCCATGTCCATGGAGTTTTCTTGGCAGGAATACTGGAGTGGTTTGCCCGTTCCTACTCCAGGTGCCTACAGCACCTGGTATTCCCTGGTGGTTTCCCATCCAAGTACTAACCAGGGCCGACCCTGCTTAGCTTCCGAAATCAGGCGAGATCGGATGTGCTTAGGGCATCTAGGCAGCTCGTATAAAACAATAAACCCAAACAAATATGGATTGATGAATTTTTAGCATTTTTTATTTGTCAGTTTGTGGGGCTATAAAATGGCCACCAAGATGCCTAGAGATACCAAAATTGTAGGAAAATCTCCTCCTGACACTCCTTCACCATCCTTCTAAGTCTTGTGAAGATTAGGTTTCCCAAAGCCAATTGCTAAAGGATACTTTCTTGGTGGGGACACTTTGTGGGTATATAGTTCAGACCCCTAAAATCTTCACCATCCTTAGTGTGGTTGTAAAGGAGAGTCTAAGCTTCCCAGCAATTCTGGTATCTCTGGGTGCCTGGGGGTGGTGGCATTTTTATCTGATTGCAGAGTAAAAATGAATCTACAAAGTGACTCATCAAATCATCATAAATTTGTTATTTGTAATTCATCAAACTTACCAAATTATGAATTGAAACAAATTATTGTTTTTTCTGATCTGCCCCGTCTCTAGTCTCAATTTAACCTTGTTAAGGACCACAGCAGTTAAATATTTCTGGTTCTTTGTGAATAGTGACAGAGCTGAATGGTGCAGCAGAAGGACATCTGGCCCTGGTAATGGCTAGCTACAAATCTGCCTGCTTTGTTTTATTTTTTATTTCCTCCTTCACTTTCTGCCAGAGGCCAGAAGAAAGCTCTGGTCTAATAAGTCAGCAGAAAGGCCTGCTTGGTCATCCACAGAGAAAGGAGTGAGCAAAGGATTTGAAAATGCCAGGGTTGTGGTAGGTTTTGTTTCCTTTTCAAAAGTTCATAGGACGGAGCCATCCCTTCTCTATTTTGACCTTGTCTCTGTTCTCCTGCCCTTGGTGTTCCCTGGACTTGAAGTCAGCGGTCACAGTAGACTTTGATGGTTCCATCAAGGACTTTTCAGCAGAAAAAGCAAGGGAGGTTCATTTCAGAAGTAAACACTATGTTTGCCTTCTCTGGTGTCACCAACTCTTCTTCAGTGTTTCTCTCCCTTTCCTTGTTTCAAATTGTAATGCGTAATTGCTGGATTAAACATGAGGGACGAGGGACCAGGCCGGGGGGGGGGCTGCTACTGCTAGTGCTCTGAATGCCTCTGGGCTTTGGGTGATGCTTATTACCTCAGAAATGCACAAATGCTTCCACTTGGTCTGTATTTGCATATGTATCTGAAAACGGGGCATATCTCTAATTTTCCCCACACACAAAAAAAAACAACACACTTGCACAATCTCTTCATCCAAAATGCGAGCATCCAGGGAATGGAAAATATCTTTCAGATTCTTTGAAATGACAGTCGATTTCATATATCATATTAAGAATTCCTGTTCCCCCCCACTCCCCCCCCCAGTATTGAGCCTAAGGCAGCTCAAAACATGAAGCAAAACACATATGGCTAGAAACAACCAATTCCATTTTTAGAACATGCAGTTTAAAATGTTATCACATTAAAAAGAATATGCTATACTAAAACATCTGGAAACCCTTTGAAAACACAGGAAATAAAAAAGAGCCCAAAGTGGTCAAACAGGCCTGTGAGCCTGGCAGATCAAAGAGAAAGGGTTGCTCCAAAAATCTCAAGACCCAGGCAGCCCCATATGGAGATATATGTCCATTCCTTTAGCTTGGCACCAAGTCCAACAGTCCTTCAAATAGGGCTTTAGAAGTCACAGCTGGCACTTCAAATAGTCCTTCGGAAAAGCTAGCTAGAAGTACTCTGGCTAAAATCTCACATACTAGTACCTATAGCACATTGACACTATGTTTTCAATGTGAGCTTCCATCACTCATAACTTTACATGGAATTTTACTCTCCCTCTAACTGCTTGCATTCTCTTGTAGCTTTAATGTAATGTCTTTTATAAGATGTTTCTCAATTCCCTGTTCTCAATACTTGAACATGTCTTAATGGTATTGGACATCACTCATTACTGTAAGCCGCCTTCAGTCCTTTTCCAAGGAGAAAGGCAGGCTAAAAATACTCTAAAATAAATAAATAAATAAATAAATAAATAAATAAATAAATAAATAAATAAATAATTTCCAGAGTATTTTACAGTGTGTTTTCAAAATGCCTTCCAACCTTACAGTCTTTCATTGCTGCAGAACTACAGTGGTACCTTGGTTTAAGTAATTAATTTGTTCTCTGGGCCATTCGTATTGCAAAAAATTCTTAAACCGAAATACAGTTAATCAGTTCCAGAGGTAAGGGGAAAAAAGGCAAACTGGGGCCTTCCATTTAAATTTTTCTTAAACCAACACAGCCCCATTATTTTCATCATATGAACATGATGCATCAACTTTTAATGTGTTACGAAAAAGACTTAAACCAGGGCATTCTACTGAAGCATTTTCTTAAACCGAGGCATCCCCGTTCCCAATATTTTTTTTCTTAAACTGAGTTCTTCTTTAACCAAGGCATTCTTAAACCGAGGTAGCACCGTATGTGTGCCTAAACAGAAACCTCAAGATTTTTTGAAACAGACTACCTTTCACTTGGCTATATAAAAATAAATAAATAATAACAACAAGCATGCTGCTCCCATCAAGTGAAAGGAAACAAAGTACATTACTAGATAGATCAGCTGATGACATCCTATTGCACTTCAAGGCTTTTTCACACATTATTATAGTGCAAAAATGTTCAGGCTTCCTGCTTTCCATCAGCCTCTTCCTCACTAATTTATCTACCCAAGAATCCCAAAATATCTTGCACAAAAATCAAAGAATGGAGAATCTCCCTCTGTATTACTTTGGCCTGTGTTCACTCATGCCCAGGATTATATATTTAAAACATTTTTACCCTGCTTTTCTCCTAAAAAATGATCTAGGGTGGTTTACATAATTAAAAACACAATACAGGTATTATAAGCTTAAAAAAGTAAATTAGTCAGATATATAGCGGAATAAATAAAATATATAGCAGAATAAAAAAGAAAATCTGGCAGTAGATAAATAAATAAATAAATAAATAAATAAATAAATAAATAAATAAAATTTCATTTAAAGGTTTTAGGAAACAGCATTACAAAATCAGATTTAGAAGCAACAAAATACAAACCATCTCTTTTTAAAACCTCTTATAGACATTCAAATACACACACTTAGGAAAAACATGTCTGGTTTTGCCTGCTAGTGGAAGGACAGCAAATATGAGGCCAAGCCAGTCAAATGTGGGAGGGAGTTCCACAATTTGGGAGCAGCCACAGAGAAGGCCCTCTTCCATGCACCTCTGGGGCAAAAAAAAAAAAGTCCTTCTGTGATTAACATCCAGGCAGGCTCATAGAGAAGGATACTGTACAGTCATATCACCAGAATGTCATTCCTTCTGTTTCAGGCCCACATGGAACTGTTTTTGAAACAGAAGGTGAGTGGCAAAACTTCCACAGGGTGGGAGATTTTTAAGTAACAACATCTTATAATTTTGGAGAGTGGGAAAATATGTTTGTGTGTGTGAACCCTGGAAAACCCCAGGGGCCACCCACTCATACTTTAGAAGAAAACTAAGGCTGTGGTGTCAGTGCTGCTACCACACTTAGGTCAAGATGCAGTCCTTTTGTTGGTCCTCACTCTTATCTTGGACACTTCATGGTTTATACAGAGCAAGAGTGAGCCTCTTGGGAAAGTTTCAGCCAATACTATAGAGTTACAATAGTAGGATGCCATTTAGTTTCCATACCTCCTTTATAGACAATAATGCTGGGAAAAGGTGAAAGCAGCAGAAGATGGAATGAATCTGTAAAGGACATCTCAGCCCTGAGTTACAAGAGCTCACCAGGGCTGTGAAGGACAGGGCAGCTTCGAGGTTATTCACTCATAGGGTCACCATAAATCAGAGTTGACTTCACCACACATAACAACAACATGGAGTCCTGGTATCTGTAGCCTGCATTCAAACTGTCCCACAGACAGTTCTAAGCCCCTCATCAAAGTGTTCTGCTTATATACCACCATATAGTGCTTCAAGCACTCTCTGAGCAGTTTACAATTTTATTGCAGGTTGCCCCCTCCGCCAGCAGGTTGGGTACTCATTTTACCCACCTCAGAAGGATAGAAGGCTGAGTCAACCATGAGCCGGCTTCCTGGGATTGAACCCCAGGTCGTGAGCACAGTTCCAGCTCCAGTACAGGCATTTAACCACTGCGCCACAAGACTACAAATCCTATTGTTCCATAGGATACAACCATGATGATTAAAATGGTATCATACTTAGCTATGAGTCAACATTCCTGGTAGGGTGGAACATCAGTGATACAGAGCAGTCTCCTAGAAAGAGAAGTGAATTGCAAACCATTTCCCCCAAAAGTTATCTATCATTAGATAACATTCATGAGGGCAGCCTTGATAAACTTCCAAGGGGTCCCACAGTTCCTGACTTTTCGGGGGAAATGACTTGTATACTTCCTCCCACACATACTGAATTAGCAAATCTATGAGCACAGTTAGAATTTGGAGAAATGGAACAGAAAAGTTGCTCAGTAGGGCATCTCTCAGTATGAAAAGTCTTAGCAACCAAAAGCAAAATTCATTCCAGTAATTTATCTGCCTGTGTCAATGACCATTGACGGCCTGAAAATTGAGATCAATATTAATGATAGATTTTCAGTGCTGCTCCTATGAACGTATATTAATAAGCACAGCACAGAAATGATTCTTGACCCTGTGGCATCAAGGACAGATAATCAATATCCCCTTGTCCTTGCCCAGAGTGAACTCTGTACTTGGATTATGCTAATTAAAAACTAAGCAAACTGCTGAGGTTTTGTATAATTAAGGGATGGAGGAGTAGAACAAGGCAATAAACACTTCCAGGGTGATTTAGTGTTTGAACAATTTCATAATGGCACCAAATTGTTTTGGCTAACCTAAATTTCTACTGTGGGGATTATTTATTTCCCTTTACCCCCTTAAGAAAATTTGCAGCCTGTAAAGGGAGCCTGGATTATTGAATCTGGAAGAAACATGAAGGGACAAAAGGCAACACTGAGGCAAGGTCTAAAGCAGTGGTTCTCAACCTGTGGGTCCCCAGATGTTCCTGGACTGCAACTCCAAGAAGTCTTCCTCACTAGCTGAGCTGGCCATGATTTCTGGGAGTTGCAGTCCAGGAACATCTGGGGACCTACAGGTTGAGAACAACTAGTCTAAAGAAAACTGATGGTACAGTATTTATTTCATTAGTTACATTCATATCTTATTTGCACAGTAATGACCCCAGATGCTATAAATGGGTTTCCTCCTCCACACTTTATTCATTACAGCTCTGTGAGGTAGCTCAAACAGAGAGAATGACTAGTCCAACACCTTCAATGAATTTCATTGTTGAGTGCAGAGGTTAAACAGTTCTCCAAAGTTCGTAATTGGCATTCTGACCACTACATCTCTGTTGTCGTTCTGTGCCATCAAGGTTGTTTCTGATTTATGGTGAACTCTGGAATTAATGGCCTGAAAGAGGTGCTATAATTAGCACTTGTGCAGGTCTTCCATATTAAAGACCATGTCTTTTATTTCTTTTTACGGTGTTAGTTCATCCCCTCTGCTTTGTTCCCTACTGCTATTCATTTTTTTCTGAGAATTATTGTCTTTTCCAAGGAGTCTTGTAGTGTCTTGATATTATTCAAAGCAGAACAGTCTTGGTTTACACATTTTAGCTTTTAGGGAATGTTTAGATTTGTCCAAGAACTCATTTATTTGACTTTCTAGTGGTCTGTGTCATCCACTGAGCTCTTCGTTAACCCCAAATTTTCAAGTCAATTGACATTTTCCAATCTCTTTTCTCCCCATCCTCCAACCATAGCTTTCATATATAATAATTGCCAGTACCAGATTAATGTGAGAAATTACTGTAATGTCTTACAGCTACTGCAAATGTTGATTTCTCTATCTTTGAGATGAGAATGTACACTGACTGTATCAACGCTGGGGGCTGTTGTTTTGTAAGCCATATTTCTTGACATATTGTTAGGATCTTGATAGGTTCAATCTTTATAACTTGAAATAGCTATATTTTGATTCTGGCTCAGGGGAAATTTGCTGGCATCTCTAGTCAACATCTGGAAGAGGTCCCCAGAAGACCAATCTCTGCCAACATTATCTATCTATCTATCTATCTATCTATCTATCTATCTATCTATCTATCTATCTATCTATCTATCTATCTATCTATCTATCTATCTATCTATCTATCTATCTATCATCTAATCTGTCTGTCTGTCTGTCTGTCTGTTATTAGGTTTATATACCACACCAATTTTCCTAAAGGAACTCTTGGTGGAGTTCAAGTAAAGAGAACAACAATTAAAATACCCCAATACAAATCAAAAGGAAGCATACCAAAAGAACAAAAGAGAGAAAAAGAATCCAGCAAGTGGCACAGACAAATACTAACAAAGAACAAATGAATCACAAGGGGCACAAACAGACATTAGCAGTCACCATAAGCTTCTTTAAACAGCCCCGTTTTCAATAATTTCTTAAAGGCTGTGAGGGAAGGAGCCAGCCACATCTTAGTGGGCAGTTTATTCCACATGGATCGGCCAACCACTGCAAAGGCCCGATTGTGAATCACAAGCTTATGGGCCTCCCTGGGGGTGGCCACCCGAAGTGAGAAGGTCAATGAGGCTCTGGTGGGTCTGGCCAGCCCTGACCTCTGGGAGATACGCTCTGTCAGATATTCGGGTCCCAGGCCATGGAGGGTTTTGTAAACCAAAACCAACACCTTGAACCTTATTCGAGAGGCAACAGGCAGCCAGTGCAGGTGAGCCAGAATTGGGGTGATAAGGTCAAACCTGCCCGCACCAGCCGTCAATCTGGCGGCTGTACTCTGCACCTGCTGCAGTCGCCAAACAAGGTTCACGGAAAGCCCCATGTAAAGAGTATTGCAATAATCTATCCTCAACATGACCAGCGCCTGCACAACCGTCCTCAGGGAGTTCCATCAAGGTACAGGCAAAATCTGGGCGATAAGCCTAAGCTGGTAAAAGGC